>BGNK01002233.1:0-75872 GCA_003297005.1 Symbiodinium sp. clade A Y106
GGGGGGGGGGGGGGCCTAGATTGGAGGAGCAGGGGACGTAGTAAGTAAGGTTGAAATTAAGGGACCCCTTAAGTTTCTATAAGGGCTTCTATATCGGGGCTTTCGGGATTTGGTAAGTAAGGTTTTAAGTACCCTAGTTGGGGCTATAGGCAATTGTAAGTACCTTATGCATCACCCTGGTTACTAAGTCCCAAGACCCTTTAAGTAGGTTGGGCATCTCTAAGCGTGTCAATGGCATGTCGCTTTTGGAAAGCGGTCATGCAGGGATTGGAACAATAAGAAATACTATTCCTTCGGGCTCCTTGGTATAAGTCGACTGTGGAACTGCTCAAAACCGTCCTCAAATTACTCAGGTTGCTGTATCAGACTGGCATTAAAGCTGGTTGGGTTCTTAAAAAGATCGAGGTATCGAGCATGTTGATGCCTAGTTGCCGCATGCTACGGCTATGCATCTTGTCTCAACAAGTCTCAGGTAGAGGGGAAACTGCGAGGCACTTTCTGATTTCTGAATTCAGAACTTGAACCCAAATGTAGCTCACCTCCTCTTGGTAGTTTTCGGTTTATATAGAGATTTGTTTGAGGCTTTTATGCAATTTACTATAGTGGCCTGAAACCCTAAGCCCTATACCCTCAAACCTAAACCCTATCAATCATTACCTATGCCATCAGTTCTGAAGACTAAGCCGAGCGGCTCTTGGGAAACTGCCACTTGAGGATCACAGCATGATTTGGATCGTCCTTCCCCACCCGGAGGTCTGGGTCGAAACAGACGAGGGTTTGTGGTCGCAGTGTTAAGGACCCTAATGATCAGAATAGGGCTTTGATGTTTGGAATCAGTTACAATAAGGTTGTTGGTGGGCTTGGGGGGCGGGGGACTGCCGGGGCCGTTTGTCATAATTGGGTCCAGACTACGTGGGACCCGTCTTTAGAACAGGACACCAAAAACCCCAACCCGTAAACAGTGATCCGAATCCCCAACCCCTAAACCCTGAACCTTGGATCATGAAGCCCGTAGCCTGACCTTAAAACGTAACCCAAACCTCCCAAACCTACAGCAATCACTCAACCTCCTTCGAAAACCCCTTCGGACTCATAAACACACAGCTGATAACATGATAACAACTGCTAAAACTAGTTCCGCATATAGTTAACAGTTGGAAAATTGCTTGGGGACATATTCTCCAGCATACTACATGTGGACGATGACGGGACACTGCAACCATGTTTTCGGGCCCTTATGCTGAAGAATGCCCTCCTTGTCCGTGCTGTCCAACATCCACAACCTCGGACCACGAGAACGTCCGGGTGCTTTAGCTTTACAGTTTCAGGCATAGGATTTAGGACGTAGGCCTTAGTCCTCAGAGTGGGCGGACCTTTCATTTCCAAGCCCTGAATACTAAAGACCTCAAAATCTAACTTAAACCCTAAACCCCAGAAACCTCCCAAGCCAAAAATTCTGACAACCTTTAAACCCTACATGTACAGAACCATGACATCATAAACCCGGATCCGCCTGTGGAACCCCCCCACCAAAGCCACTACAATATGGAGAATCCCTGCGAATCCAAAATTTGCGGTTTGGCAGTGTTTAGATTTGGGGTTCTGGCGTTTCGGCTTAAGGGTGTTATGGTTCAGTAATTTTGGGGTTTAGGGTTCTTCACATGTAAATAGTTCATGGTTGGGATAGTATTAAACATTTAATTTTGTCCCTATTGGGTTCAGTAACCATAAAATGCAAAATATTCCCCAACTAAGACAACGGCACGGCTAAGTTGAGGGATGGCGAAGGGAAAGCTTCCAGACGCTAATTGTGAAAGAAGATCCCTTGTCGTCACTAATGCACTGCTAGTAGGTGGGAGCCTTACCTAAAGGATCCTACTGCAATTTGAGACACATACCGACGTATACCCGAAGCATTGGATGTAGGAGCGAAAGTAACTCTCAACAGCCAAAGCCTGAATCGTCAACTACAACATGGTAAACCCGAGACGCTACAATCCTCAACCCTAAAGTGAGATCCCAGAACCTGAACCCCGACCCCTGGAGAGCCCAAAACGCCGAAAACCTGCACCCCAAACCCCAAAGACTTCACCAGCTGAAGACTGGGCTCGTGTAAAAGAGGTTAGTTTAAGCTACCATGCAAAGAAAACGTTCATTATTATTTGCAAGAGACCCCCAATATGGCAACTTAAATTCAATTCCTCAACAATAAGCCAGTCAAGCGCCTTGCCCTTCAGAAAAAAGAATGCATCTCTGCTGCCACAGCGGCGTACGCCCAGGGGGGAGCTGTGCCTCCTCGAAACGTGGAAGCTCCTTGAGTACGCCTGTGGGCAGCTGTCTGAATAGATGAAGCAGGTTTGAACGGTGTAAAAAGCTTTTAAGCTGTGTGTTACAAAGTTTTGGCAGGTGTTATATAGAAGGATTTGGCGGGTTTCAAACGGTGGAAGGTTTCAGAACGTTCAGAGAGGGTTTAAGCCGAAGATAATGTCCACCGTTGCAGAACGACGAGGGATGCACAGCGGGTACTATCGGGTTGAACTAGGCTTCGGGGTTTAGGGGTTAAAGGCTACGCTTGGGCGGTTTGAGGGTTGAGAGTTTCGCGGCTGGGGGTTTTCGAGATTAGTTTGGGGGTGAGGGCCCTGGGCATTCAACACCCTAGCCATTGACTTGACCCTAGACCCTAAGCTCTAATATAGGGGCTTAAATAATTACCAATACTGTTTTGATGGTTCCTTATTATAAGTACAGTATACTGGGCCCCAAAAAGGGTCCGGGATCAAGCTCTCCAGCAGCGGAGCCAATGGCCAGCGACCCCAGTGCCCCTTGCCAAATGGGCACACCATGAGCCGCAGCTGAACATATGCATGCAGGGGATCATGAGACAATACTTCAAGATGGGCCACTGCGCAGGAATCCGGAACGGTGTTAAGGAAAGAGTTCCCCCGAGTGACGTGGACTTCGCCACCGAGGCCGTGAGGACTTCCTGCGGGCCGTTCACAGCAGCTGCAGCAGCAGAAGCAGTCAAGAGAGGGTTAAAGCACCTTTATGTCAAGCACTGCAGGTTGATGTGCTTCATCGGGAGGTTGGTCGCCAAGATGGGCAGCAACTTCCTCCTCGAGGTGCTGATGGAAGGCACCGAACTGCACGTGGTGGTGGTTGGTGCTGAAAGCCCTGGTTTCGTGGCCCAGACCAAAGTGGTGGTTGTTTTACGCAAGCTGAAAGGTAGTGGAGTGTTTTGTACTGCTCGCCAGACGCGACTACACGCTGCTACCAGGTGGGAGCCATGTAGACATGTGCAGATGGAGGCTATGCGCTCGGGAACGCGGTTCATCCTCGCTCCGACTGGAGGCTTAAAGGACACTGTGGAAGATGGCCTCATCGATCTCTGGACGGATGGCAAGATGACCGTCGAGGCGCTCGTGGAGCAAGAGCCTTCTCGTTTCTTGAAAAGTGAGCCCTGCCAAGAACAGTAAGTTCGGAGGCTTGTGACTTGTTTCTCAGTACATTGTGGAAATCATCCACTTTGCCAACACGACCGCGCTACCTGGGTTGAGCTGCGGAGCGACAATCGCTGCAGTTCCCCGTGAACTGATCTCTTGTTCGTTGTTTGTTCGGCATGCGTGTCTGTATATACGCTGTCACTGCACACGGCACGTATGTCGGCATGGTTTATTTAAAGCAACCCTTGCAGTTTGCCTCCCCCGGCCCCTGGAGGAGTAGGCTCAGGACTTTGAGTGCTTGGTAGCCGGTCGCTACGGGTTCTGCTGCGCAAAGTAGTAGAAGCCTTGTAGCGCTTTGGCCGATGCTATGTTTTTAAGCTTCGCATGTTTGAGTTTTGAGCGCTGGAGATACGGCTTTTGGCTCACGTAGCCGCCGGGTTATAGGCTCCTCGCACACTCCTCGGGAAGGTCTGATCTCTGCGCAGCTCCCGTAGATCGGTGCTAGCGCATACAGACACCCATGGGCTTCCAGAATTCATTTTTGCATTAGGTGCGTTCGTATCGAACCCTCAACCTCGCGAAAAAAAAGAAAGGGCCCCAAAACCCTTTTCGAATTATTAAAGCCCCTATGCAAAGCCACTCAGCCCCAAACCTTGAACCCCCAAACCCAAAACACGCTGACCCCCCTGAGCGCCCAAAGAGCCCCGGGCGGTTAGATGCCGATGAGATTTCCCTCCTAGGATCCCGAGTGGCCGAGTGAAAAAGGGACACCCATTTTGGCATTAGGTAGTTTCATAGGTAACCTGACACGCACATGGAAAAAGGGCGCACGGGGAGACCTTGCTTAGGCTTCTTAAGGCTTCGTGGCTCGCGTTAGAGTGAAGAGTTTCGGGCTTTTGCCTTTGTTCTTAATCAGTTTGGGCTTCAGGGTTAGGGCTTTTCCTTGAGGCAGCAGAGTGCCTAATTAAACCCTAAACTTTTAAACCAAAAACCCCTGAACCCCTAAACCCCTAAACCTCTAAACCATAAACCCCTAAAGCCCTAAACCCTAAACCCCTAAACCCTAACCCCTAAACCCGTAAACATGGCGCACCGCGGTGACTTCATAAATCGCGTCGGCCAAAGTCAAGCCATGGTCGTGCAGAGGCTTTAGGGCTGAGGGTTTTTAATTTGGGTTTAGGGTTGAGGGCTAAATTGGGGTTTAGGGTTTTGGGGTTTTGGGGTTTAGGGTTTAGGGTTAAATTGGGGTTTAGGGTTTAGGGTTGATTAGGGTATGGCTTTAGGGTTTAGGGCTTAGGGTAGAGTGGCGGAGAACCCGAAACCTTGAACCGTAGATCCTAAATCCTAAATCCCGAAAACCTAAACCCGAAACCTGGACCCCTAGATCCTAAATCCTAAACTCAAGACCCGAATCCTCGAAATCCGAAAGCCGTAAACCCTTTCCTCGAAGAAACTGAGGCTCCCAGCACTTCAGGCCAAGGCTAGTCTCAAGCTTCTTGACTAAGTCCAGCGCGTCCTTTCTTGCGAAGACCGACTGGCAGGGTGTTGAGATTTCGGATTTAGGGGGTTTAGGGTTTAGGGTTTTATGATTCAGGATTTAGGCATTGAGGGTTTAGGGTTCAGGATTTGGGGTTCTGGTTCAGCAAGCTCAGCCGCAAGCTTGATTTATGGGAGCTGCTTGAGTTGCTTAACATGCCATTTCAAGTAAGGGTTGTTACTAACGGCTGTGTGCATGCTCTTAAAGGGATGAATGATGAAAACTCTGTCAGGGCCACAAAGTTGTAGGTGTGAAGATAGGGTTTGGGGTCCAGGGTTTCGGGCTTGCGTTGTAGAATTAAGAATTAGAAGAGGGTCTGGGGGTACGTTATACTTTAAAGGTCTCCAACCGCTAAACCCTAGACTCTGAACCCTAATACTGGCCCCTTGTCAAGACAAGACTTGGATCCCAGGGCATTGCCTTGAAGCCAGCCTGGCATCTTGCCAGATGACACCACGGAAAATGGGCTAAAGCCAGTCGTTACGGAGGAGATGCTGGGCTGACCTGTGAATCCCAACTTCGACTGACAACACCACAGAAAGTCCAAAACTCCGCTCGGGATGGCGAGCCAGCATAGCATCAGTCCGGAGGACGGCCCGACACTTATCATGTACGGATTGCCGAGCTCGCCGTGCGCCGGCGAAAATGTCTTTCTCTGTGACACAGAGGAACTTTCGGCAAGAAGAGAAAGCTGGGCCAAGCACGAGCCCTACGCCCAAGCCCAGCCCGAAGCCCAAGCCCTAGCCCCAAGCCCACGCCCTTAGCCTGAGCCGAAGCCCTAGGCCCTGAGCCCTAACTAAGCCAAGCCCGGCCCTAAGTGAGGCCTAAGCCCCAAGCCCTAAGCTGAAGGCCTAAGCTCCAAGCCCTAAGCCCAAGCCCAAAGCCCGGAACCCTTAGCCCTAAGCCCTAAGCCCCAAGCCCTAAGCCCTAAGCCCTAAATAATGATGGTAAGTATTCAACCCTGAACCCCAAACCTGAAACCCATATGGAACCGTACTACTTTAGAGCCCTTATCAAATTCCTACTATTCGGCACTCTATATCAGGCTTCCTCAACCCGACACCCTAAGCCCCAAACCCTAGACCACCACACCGTTCAAGGATACTCCTTCGAAAGCATCCAAACCCACACCTGCAAAACAACAACCCACACTCACACAAACACACACACACACACACGCGCGCAAACACCCTGAACCCTAAACCCTAAACCCTAAATACTAAATCCTAAACCCTAAACCCTAAATCCACACCCACACTCAAGAACTAGGGCTTGCACCAAGGACTCTTCAGAAAAAGCTATCAAAGCATCAAAACTCCTGCGCTGTCTCGTTGCCCATGACTAGCGCCTCGGCAACACGGAAAAGGGAATCCGTGAGAGGTTCGGATGTGCTACAGAGCTTCCCAAGAATCCCTTCAAGGGTAGGTCCCTTTAAGGCGACTATAGGGTTCCTTTCTAGGGTCCCTTTAAGGCTTCAAAGGATATCATAGAGGGGGCTACTTACCAATACTATTCCATCGGATTTCTCATTATAGACATACTAGCCCCGAGCCCTAGTCTAACTATCCAGAAGCCCTTAAATTACCTGAAGTCACGTGGAGGAGGATCCCGCTAGGGTTTCACGTGTATTCCTTAGATTCATTAGATAAGGTCTTTTTGATATACTCTATGTCGAACTGCAACCCTAAACCGTGAACCCTAAACTCTAAAAGCCCTGCGCCCTAAAGACCCTAAAACCCAAAACAACCCTAATCCCAAAAACCCGAAACCTAAAAACTCTTATAAGCCGTAAAGCCAAGCCCCACACCTAAACCCCAAACCCTACGCCAGGACCATCACCCGAAAGCTCCTTCCTTGGCTTCCTTAGGGAAGAGATCGGGACTCCCGGTTTAGGGTTTAGGGTTTAGGGCTTAGGGCTTAGGGGTTAGGGCTTAGGGTTTAGGGTTTAGGGCTTAGGGTTTAGGGTTGAGGGTTTAGGGTTTAGGGTTTAGGGCTTAGGGCTTAGGGTTTAGGGTTGAGGGTTGAGGGTTTAGGGCTTAGGGGTTAGGGTTTAGGGTTTAGGGTTTAGGGTTTAGGGTTTAGGGTTTAGGGCTTAGGGTTTAGGGCTTAGGGTTTAGGGCTTAGGGTTGAGGGTTTAGGGTTTAGGGCTTAGGGTTTAGGGTTTAGGGTTGAGGGTTTAGGGCTTAGGGTTTAGGGCTTAGGGCTTAGGGTTTAGGGTTGAGGGTTTAGGGTTTAGCGTTTAGGGTTGCTTAAGGTTCGGGGGCCCGGAGGTTGTGGGGTGAGCTTTACTTGGAGGGGCAGGGATTAGGGTTCCTAAAGGGCACCTTAAAGGGATCTATGGGGTTCCTTAATGGGATCTATAGGGTTTAGGGTTTAGGGTTTAGGGTCTACTTGGAGGGGCAGGGGACTTAGTAAGTAGGTTATAAGTAGAGTTATAGGTACCCTAAATGGAGTTACCCCAATTATAACCCTACTTATAAACGGCTTCCCCTGCCCCTCCAAGTAGGGGTTTCCCATTTTGGAGGATTCAGGAGCTATCAGTTCCGACCCCTATGTTGCGGCTTGAAACCCTCGATCCCACAACCCCAGACTTCAGCTTACCAACCTCCGCACGGGCTAAGCCCTAAACCCTACCTGTGGCCCACAAGACCTACCTTCTTGAGGAACTAGATATAGAAACCATAATAAGGAAGCCTAAAAAAAGGTAAGACTTTTCGGCTACAGGTAAACCCTAAACCCAAAATGCCGAGTCATAGTTCAGCTTAAGGGCCTCAGCATGGCAAGTGCTGAACATCTCTGAGACGATGTTGCGAATGGACTCGCGGCTGATGTTGGCTTCGAAGGCTTCCACCAACTCCTGCGGTTTGGGTGGTTGCATCTTAATGTTGTTTTAGAGGCATCTATAAGGGTTCCGTTTAAAGGGATCTATAAGGGCTCCTTTAAAGGGATCTACTAGAGCTCCTTTAAAGGATAAGTACTCTTTTAAGAGATCTATAGGGGCCCCTTTGAAGGCATCTACAAGGGAAACCAGAAGGGCATTTTGAGCTCAAGCGACCCCGGTGGTTGCTCATGCCAAAGACTCCTATAAGGAACCCATTGTTGCTGCTACAGCAGTGATACTGCTACTAGGATCCGACGAGGAGGGCGACGACTACGACTGCTGCTGCAACTCTTCTGCTTGCTGATGCTGCCATCACTAGCCACTAGTGACTATTTTACGGTCACAGCTGCTCCTATTATCACGCCGACGGCCACGACGCTAGTGCAACCACCACCCAGCAACAACAACCCTTCAACTGCACCCTGAGAGAGAGAGAGGTCCATATTTATATATATATAATCTTAAATCATAAAGCTCTAGGACCCCAACCCTGAACCCGAACCCTAAACCCTGCCCCCGGAACCCGAAACACTATTTCTCAATCCTGAATCCCTACACTCAAAAGCAAAGAAGAACCTTGTACCATACGGGCCTTAATACTTAGACTAGGATTTGGGTGTCCAAAGTCCATACGTACGCTCAGGAACCCTGAGGAATATCCGACCCCTATATTACCCGAAACCCTAAAGCGGCCCTAAAAACATTATGCCTCGACCTTGTACCCTAAAGCTTCAGCCCCACCTGGACCCTAAGAAACTGCAGAAACCTACCTTTCAAGGGTTCCTTAATATGGGAGAGAGTTTCGGAAAATAGAGGACCCTCATATAGTACCCTAAATCGTAGGATCCTTATTATAAGGACCCCAAAGTAAGGCACCAATAATTTTCGGAAACCCCATATAATTTCCTTACAAAAGTCCTTGAAAAGGAGGGTATCTGGGGTTGAGTAAGGTAGCCCCAAACCGCCCCAAACCCCAAACCGCTCTGTAGTTCCTCCACCGGAAACACAGCACCCCGTCTCGTCAGCTCGGTAAAGCGCCGCGAGGCCTGGCTCCAGAGTCCTAGAGGGCTCCTTCAAGAATATAGAACGTACGGTTTAGGGTTTAGGGTTTAGGGTTTAGGGTTTAGGGTTGTATGCCCAAGACAATTCATGAATAGAGAAAGGGGCAGGTAAAGAGTTAAAGGATTTTGAGGGTAAAGGGCTTGAGGGTTCAGGGGTGTATGATCCTAGTCTAGGGCGTCAAGCTTAAAGGCTTCGGGATTTAGGGTTTGCCGTTTCAGGCTTTGGGGTTCTATGAGGGTGTGGGGTTTGTGGTTTTCAGGGTTTTGGGTGCAAGGATTTTGGGCTTAAGGTTTATTGATTTAACTTTCTATGCTACAACTCCCAGACCCTTATCAACTCTCAACCCTAAACCCGAAACCCTAGTGCCTAAACCCCAAAATCCTAAACCTTAAACCCTAAACCTTAAACAGCCGCAATTCGATGAGACCCAGTAAACTCCTGAGCCAGCCAGGGGCGGTCTGATCTGAATTTGGGCATTTCGGTGTTTCGGGAATAGTCTTTAGGCTACCTGCAACTGAATCTTATGATTCAAGAAGCATTCCTGAGTGAACGGGTCTGGGGCTTGCTATTCTTCCGATTTAACGGAACCCTGAACCCTAAACCCATCTAAACCCTCAAACCGAAGCCCTGAAGTTCTTGGCAGCTGCTCTGGGTGCCGCAAAACACCCACCCCGCCTGCGACAGTGGCCTGCTGTGATAGGCCTCTCGTCGGGCTGGGAGTTTTATCGGGTTTAGGGTTTAGGGTTTAGGGTTTGGGGAGAACCTTCAAAAACCCAAACCCCTAAGCCCAAATGGGGCACTAGCGTTTAGGATTTAGGGTCGTATCTATGGGGAGTCAATCATTCGGCACACCAAAGTTTACCTCTCGAAACTGAAAAACAAGCGCCAGCTGCAAAGAACAAAAACCTTTGCTCGCAGGGCTTGTGACATCATGTGCTGCCTCTGAACGTTTATTCTCCTGTCACTAGCCCCCCCTCCTTCCTTCCTTGACTTCCTTTTCTTGTCTGTCCTCCCCTTTTCTACAACCGGTGAGGAGGGATACCTGTTTGGAATTTAAGGTCTAGGCCCGCACTAAATCCTCCACTCGAGTACTCTGCTCCCCGGTTGGGGGAAACTCTACTATAAACCCCTAGACACCGGTATGAACCTTAAAAGAAACTACACCTCTGAACCTATCTAGGGTTTCTAGCAGATTCTAGCAGGGAACAATTTCGGCTTGACACGTCTTGTTTCAAGCTGCTAGCATCCCTTTGTCGGCTTCCCAAGTTAAACAGGAACGGCGCTTCAAGAAACTAGAGTGGAAAAGGTACTTTACACACAACACGGAGCCCTCCCCTCCAGCCCCGTCAGTCCCCCCTCTGCACTGCTGGTTCGAGCAGAGCTCTTGTAGGTATAGGGAGGGAGGGAGTGAGAGAGAGAGAGAGAAAGAGAAGGATGTTTGCTTTCCTTGACTTTACGTGCGGGCTACTAAAATAATGGGTTCCCATGTGGAGTGCTTATGGTAAGAAGGACCGTATAATTCAAACTACAAGGATTACACCGCCTGTCCTGAAGCTCCCAGAATTTCCCCAGTAATTACAAGTTGGGCTCTGGACCACTAAGACCAAAAATCATGGAGGTACCACCTGCTTCTACGAACTTTATAGCTATAACCACATGTCCAACCTAAACCCTAGCCTAACCCTAAACCCTAAACCCTGGCCCGAAGATCGGTTTAATCAACACAGCGTAAGTAGTCCGCCTGGTTCTTCAGAGCATCCGCCATCCGGTCCGCCACGAGGTTATAGAAGTTCTCGGGAACCGACTCCTTGGCATGTCTAGGGTTTAGGGAGCTCAGGTTTAAGGAGTTTAGAGTTCAGTGTTTAGGGAGTTTAGGGTTTAGGGTTTCGGGAGTTTGAGGTTCAGGGTTTACGGTTTCCGGAGTTTGGGGTTTAGGGTTCAGCATCTGGGGTTTAGGGAGTTTAAGGTTTAGGGCTTGGGGAGTTTAAGGTTTCGGGTTGCGAATCTATAGGTTTTAGGACTTCAGGGGGCTGCATAATTTCTGCTACTATACTAGAATCTGCTTATAGTAAGCGGGTTATAAGTAGAGTTATAAGTACCCCAAATGGAGTTACCCCAATTATAACCCTACTTATAAACGACTTTCTAAATCCCCTGCCCCTCCAAGTCCCCCAAACCCTCTGCTACCCAGGATACCTCAAGAAGCCCACTTAAAGGATCATGGGACTTAGTAACTAGGGTTATAACTAAGGTAACTATACTTATAATTACTTATAACCCCAATTAAGGGGCTTATAACCTTACTTACTAAGTCCCATGATCCTCCAAGCATACTTGAGGGGTATAGTGCAAGGGCCTGAACAGTTTCCAAGACTGCTGTTCCGTAGGGTTCCCATCACTGGGCCTTTAAGTAACCAGGGAGAAAAAAAGTAAAAGCTTGTATTTCATAATGGTTCCTTTAAGAAAAAAGTAGTAAAGTATGGTACTCCGAAGCCCAGTCTCTTCTTCAAAAACCGGGCCCCAAAAAGCTCAAACTTTCTAAGATAGAGCTGATATATAAGGCCTACAAGTTTACAGGTTCCCCCGTTCACTATCTAAGGCAATAAAAAAAATCCCTAAACCCCAAACCCTACAGTAAACTCTAGACCACAAAACACCAGTCGAGCTTAGAATGGCGCTTTTTTACGGCTGATGAACCCAATCCAGCAGAATTCAAGTACCCTGCACTATGGGATCTGTGGTATAGTTAATTCTTTTTATGAGGGTGTAGGTTTTAGTGTTACCTTACACTATGGGATTGCGTGGCATACTTCTTATCATTGGTAGCGCGGGGTTTCACTCCATGGACGTAAAGTTTGGCAGTGCCCCGTTCCTTCAGATTATGGACCGGAATAAGGCAGGAATAATTCTTGCATAACATACCCCCAAACCGCACTCTACTCATTAAGGCTCCTGTTTTGGGGGACTGGCTGTTGTGTATTTAGAGGTTGCAGAGTCTAGGCACGAACGAGGGTTTCGGACTTCGTTCCTGGAACCCTAAGCCCTAGAATACCCAAACCCTAAACCCTAAACCCAGGGTTCAGAATTGCTTAATGAAGCTTGCAACCCCGTGGGGACCCTAAGGTTTAGGGAAGACTCGTCCTTACACGAGCCTTCGACCCAGTGTCCTCAGAGGGCTTAGAGGTTTTTGACATTCCGGATCACGGTTTAGGGTTCAGGGTTTAGGGGCCCAAGCTTTGAGGCCCTGGCAACCGCAACAGTGTCGCACAGATGCAGCATCTGGAAACATGCGCACTCGTCACTGCAGAGCTCGTAGATGATGTCAGCCTAACAGGCCCGAATCACGAGGCATATGGGTGGTTGTCAAAATTATGGTCCCTCTTTGGGTCCTTAATATAGTACGGCACCTAATATTTAGGGTACCCAAGAAAGGGCCATATTTTTGACAACTACCCATATGTTGTTGCCGAATCTGCCACTGTCCTCGTTGGTGTCAGCCCTCGAATACCCCTTCGGGGGCGTTTCGCACTCCGCAGATTCAAGCTCCCGCATAAGTCCTTTCCTGTCATGCTCGCAGACGCGCCGAGATATGCCCAGTTCAACGAGCAGCCAGTTGAAGTAGTCTGAGCGGACCGACCGGGCGTTTTGCAGTACCAGGAATCGCAATTGATGTCTCGTCACCAAGGTTTCTGGCCAGCCTTGGGTGAATGCAGATTTGGCCACATCTCTGAAGAGCACCCGTAGTCCAACCAGTCTACAAGGACAGAATTTATGAGCGCGTCTAGCGAACACAGGCCACATCGTCGAAAGAAACGAACCGTATCGATTGCCTGCAGCCTGGGCCTGCTCATTGAATATAACGCCAGCCGGAACTGCTGAGTGCTGGGAGGTACATCCTTGCCGCATGGTCAGCCCAGAACCTGAATTCCTACCACCCTCCAACTTCTGTGCCAGAGAAGCCCCAGAAAGGGCTTGGGGTTTAGGATGCCGCAGATGCCCCAGAAACAAACCGAAGGGGTCGTAAAAGGCACGAGAAGCATGAACAGCACAGGCTAGCAAGCGACTCCCTGAATGCTACACCCTAAACCCTAAACCCTAAACCCTAACACAGTACCTCAAACTAATCTCTGAATCTACACCTTTAGGGTTTGGGGTTGGGTGACTGAAGAGCCGGGGATCGATGGAGTCTGTGCCAATTTCGAGCATCTTGGCCGTGACGGCCTCCAGGCGCTCTGTGTTCGGGCTCAGGGTTCGCTACTTAAAGGGATCTATAGGGTTCCTTAAAGGGATGTATAGGGCTCCTTAAAGGGATCTATAGGGTTCCTTAAAGGGATCCATAGGGCTCCTTAAAGGGATCTGTAGGGCTCCTTAAACGGATCTATAGGGTTCCTTAAAGGGATCTATAGGGTTCCTTAAAGGGATCTATAGGGTTCCTTAAAGAGATCTATAGGGTTTAGGGTTTAGGGGCTACTTAAAGGATCATGGGACTTAGTATAGGAACTAAGGGGTTCCTTAAAGGGCTCCTTAAAGGGATGTATAGGGTTTATAGGGACTACTTAAAGGATCATGGGACTTTGTATAGGTAAGGGGTTCCTGTAAGGGATCTATGAGGGATCTATAAGGGCTCGATAAGGGGGTTTTGGGGTTACTTAAAGGCGGGATCATGGGACTTAGCAACTAGGGTTATTAAATAAGGTAACTATACTTATAATTACTTATAACCCCAATTACGGGACTTATAACCTTACTTACTAAGTCCCATGATCCTCCAAGTAGGATTCAGGATTCAGAACGGTCTCCACTCTCTCATCAGGATCGTGACTGCCTCACTTCAGCATACCCACGTCTGGGGTTTTTTTGAACCCTATACCCTAACCCCTCAACCCTCATATAAGCATCCTGCGTCCTTTTCTAGTACCAATTGCTTCTTCCTGGGTTCTTGTCAAGGGACTTGAATTAGGTAGCTAAAACCGGGGATCTAAAGCAAACAATATGGTTTCCTACAATATGGTTTCCTATTTATGGTAGCTTCAACTAAACTCCTTATCAAAAAACCTACTCGTGGTAAGCAGGATCAAAGTTCATAGCTGGGGATTTGGGTTGAAAAGCGTTGGGTTTCGAGGCCTGCCGCATGCATAACCCTGCCCCAAACCCAGAGGGCCCAATACCCCTTAATTAAGGAATATACCTTAAATTACAAGGGGATTCATATCATGATTTAAGCTATATTCCTTAATTAAAGGGTTTTGGGTTTTCTGGGAAACTCTGTTACATCCTACACGCCTTTAAGGCCCCGACAAGCCCGGGATCCCTTCAGAAGCCACCGGACACGAACGAAGTTCCACCGTGCAAGCTTTCTGGTTTGGCGTTGGATCGGTCGGAGACCCCGGAATTCCCTTAAAAAACGAACCCAGAAAGCCCAAAACCGCTTAATTAAGGAATATAGCTTAAATCATAATTTCAGATATATTCCTTAATTAAGGGGTATTGGGCTCTCTGGGAACCCAATCCTACAACCCGACATTTCGAAACTGGAAAGATCCCTAAACAAGCTATAAACCCTAACCCTAAACCCTAACCTAAACCCTAAACCCTAACCCTAGAACTGACCCTAAACAAGACCCCGACATGGTGCACCCCCGAAAGTTGGAACATGAATTAAGGATGATTCTTGGCGGGATTTCCTGGCCCTATACTTCATAAGAAGAAGCAGAAGAAGACGAATCAGACGTAACAAGAAGGGCATCAGGGGAATCATGTTCCAACTTTCTGGCTGAAGGCTTCGGGGATGTCTTCCTTTCTGATGAAGTGCTCTCCTACAGAGCTGACAAAGTTGGAAATAAGGTAAGTTGAGGGCATACGGTTTAGGGTTTGGGATTGGGTTTGGGGTTTAGGGTTTAGGGTTTAGGGATTAGGGTTGGGGTTTAGGGTTTTAGGGTTTAGGGTTTAGGGCTTCAGCTTGGGGATTAGGTTTATCATACTGATTAACTCTAAGCACTCCAGGCCCCCTAAACCCCTATCACAAAAAGAGTCCGAAACACTTCCTTAAACCCCATAATACTCCAAATGATTCACTACATCAATCAACATGCTTGTAGTATTCATACCTGTACAGCCGTAGTTAGATAAATCCTAAACCCTAAGCCTCGTATACCGATAAACCCTAATAAACCTAAACCCCGATTGCAAAGAAGACCTGCGCAAACAAACAAGTACCTCGATGAGAACTCCGAGCTTGTCGTGGAAGCCGCCCGCCCTCAGAATAATATAGGGGCCTTAATAATTAGAATAGGGTCCTTTAAGGGATCCTTTTAAAAAAAGGGGTCTAGAAGGATTACTATAAGGGGTATTATAGGGGCCTTCATAATCTGATAATTAGAATAGGGTTTTGGGACCCATTCTACTCTGGGTATAATAAGGAGCCACCAAAATAGTATAGGTACTTATTAAGGCCCCTATATTAGTGGAGAATCGAACTACGGAGATGGCTTTCGCGTTTTGGATGGTTTAAGGTTTGGGGTCTAGGTTCCGGGCAGGGATTAGGAAGTAGGGTTTATGGTTTGGGGTTTAGGGTTTCGGAGACTCGGGACGCCTGGAGGTTCTCTCCATACTCGCAGGCGCAGTTTGGGATTTCGGGACGTAGGAATTTGGATTAAGGGGACCTCCCATGGTGCGAAAGTGGGTGGCCTGGGTGCCGGGCGGGCTCAGAGGGCTTTTAGGGCTTGGGGTTCAGGGTTTCTGCCCTGGTCCACTGGGTCGCTTGTCTTCTGTGCAACACTTGGCGCCGCTAGGGGTAGCGCCCTTTCCACTTGGTTGTGTCCACCTCCTTTCTCGCCTCGTTCCGTGCCTGTAAAGCCTTTTCTCGCAAGAAGGCTTGGATTTCTGCAGGTTCGGTGGCAGAGCAACCATGTAACTGGCACGTGGGGTCATGGCGCACATAATTTCCATGAAAAGAGGGTCCTGGTCTCTCGTCTTTGCCTTGGGGAGTGGGACCCCCCGTCGTTCCTTTGCGCAGGATTAGAGTATTGAGAGAGCTTCGGTTGAATCTGACATGTAGTCCCCCTTGCTGTTCCAAAAAAAAGTTGGTATCTCTGGTTTAGATTCTTCAAAAGGTTTGAGGCGCAGGGCTTGGGGTTCAGGGTTTCTGGTTTTGGGTCCTTTCTCATCCGAAAGAGTGCTGGGAAAGTCGAAAATGAGACTAAAACGTAGCCCAGTTGCAGGTTATGAGGTAAGTAGTATGTTCCTTTGTATACTTGGAGGATCATGGGACTTAGTAAGTAAAGTTATAAGTCCCCTAATTGGGGTTATAAGTAATTATAAGTATAGTTACCTTATTTAATAACCCTAGTTACTAAGTCCCATGATCGGAGCTTTATGGATTCCTCCGAAATCCCTAAATGAGATTGTGGGCCTTGGTCTGAAAGTTTGTGTGTTTTATGGTGTTGGGCTTGGGATTGAGGATTGAGGGTTTAGGGTTTAGGGTTTAGGTTTTGGGGGTTTGGGGGGTTTGGGGTTTAGGGTTTATATTTAGGCTTTATATTTAGGGTTTAGGCTTTATATTTAGGGTTTAGGGTGTAGTTTAGGGCAATAGACACGAACCAGAAATGTANAGGGTTCAGGGTTTAGGTTTTGGGGGTTTGGGGGGTTTGGGGTTTGGGGGTTTGGGGGTTTGGGGGTTTGGGGGTTGGGCGGGGCTTTGTGGTTTGAGGTGTTGCTGCACAGTTCTTGCGTCTGTCATCGCGGTTCTCAGTTGCCAGAGGGCTTTCTGGAAACTTCCTCGGGATGCCGCGCTCAAAGATCAGGGCGCAAGGGTTTAGGGTCTCAGGGTTTAGGGTTTAATTAGGGTTTAGAGCTTAGAGTTTCAAGTTAAGGCTTTGGGTTTTGGGGTTAGGTTTCGGATTGGGAGGTGCTCCTTTTAGGGCTTGTGGCCTGTTTTTTCTCTGGGCAAAAGTCTTAAACCCTCAATCCAACACCCCCAAACCCTAGAGGTTTAGGGTTTAGGGTAAGCCCTGAACCTTACACCCTCATCGCCTAATCCCTCTGCCTTTCAATCCCTAAGCTCCAGGCCCTGAACCTGAAACACGAGACCCAGCCACGACAGCATGATAGCCCCCTCGGCGGCATCCAGGCTGTACGAGCAGCCTGGCCGCTCTTATGTCTGGTCTTTAAGGGTGAAGGCTTGGCTCTTCTTGGTCGCGGCTTTTGTTAAGAGTTCTCCAGGGTTCCCATGCAGACCTTGCAGAATGTAGGCCAAACCGCTCCTAAACTCTTCAATCCTGTACCCCGACCCCCGGCCCGAACCCCCTGAACCCCTACACCCCAAAACCACCAAAACCCAGAACCTTTAAAGACTCCCTGAAGCTCAGAGCCCTTCTGTAGCTCTAGCAGGACCAAAAGGGACCCGCAGCGACCCCAAGCATGCCAAGTGCCACTGGCGATCTCCGCATCGTAGGAGAACTCACTCAGAGCCTGGCCGTTCGAAGAGAGCCCAATACCCCTTAACCAAGGAATGCGCCGTAAGTTCTAGGGGCAAAAAATAATGATTTCGGACTATGTTCCTGAGAAGGAAGGTATTGGGGCTCGAAACTGATGGGAGTTCTCCGAAAACACGAGTGGAAAGACTCAGAGGGGTTTTTAGATCCCTTCAATGGCTCCCTTACGAGACCTATTCGGGTCCCTTACGCTTTGAGGGTTTCGGGTTCAGGAGATTTCAATCTTCAGGATTCGCGGGTTTGGGAAATCCCAAAACGTTAAACCCTACGACCCCCTAAACCCTAAACCCTAAACCCTAATTAACCCTGCATCCCGTTGAGGTTAAAGGCACGCCAGACTAAGATGCCTGCGACTGCTTGAAAGCTGACGTCGGCAGGGCTTGGGGCTTGGGGTTTAGAATTTAAGGCTTTAGGGTTTAGGGTGTAGGGTTTAGGGTTTAGGGATTAGGGTTTGTGAGTTCAGGGAATAATGCTAGCTGCCAGACTCGCGACACTAGACGACAGTTGCTCACATCCTCAGATTCCCTAAACCCTGCTTAAGGGCTCAGGGAACTTAGTAAGTAGGGATATATTTGGGGTTGTAATTCCTCTAAGTCGGCTCACGTATAACCTTACTTACTAAGTCCCTTGGGCCTTTAAGTACACCGTACATCGTCTCTGATACCTAGTAGTAGAGTAGGTAACCTTTAACCTTTTCTGGTAGTATAATCCCTATATAATCCTTATATTATGAAAAAGGTTATCCTTTGGTTCCCCATGATACCCGACAAGTAGGGATGATAGCTCAGGGGCTTCACGGATGCGCAGTGACAGCCACCGTCAGAACCAAAAGACGGAGGAATCTAATGGCTCCCAAACCTCCTTCACCGGGCTTTGTCATGGCTACGGGATTTTGATCAGTCACTATGATTACTTTACGCATTCTGATTACTATGATTATTCTGATCATTATGGCTGTTGTGACTATGATGACCATTAGTATCAACATGATAAGTATCCTAAAAAGGGCACCTCGAGCCTCGAACCGGCAAGTCATCGGAAGTAAACCCGCGGAACGCGGAACGAAAATCCGAAGTAGGACGCATCACGACAAACATCAGAACCCCAAACCTGTAAACTCCACAAAGCAGTAGTTGGCAACAGAAGGAGGCAAAAGCCGATGTGGACGCAAGGATGTGTTAAACCCTGAACCCTGAAGCCTACGCCCTGTTGCGGCAGGCCTGTTGCACCAGTTGCGACCACAGCGACGCCCGCAGAAAACCTGCAGAATTGGCGGACTATGAACGAATCCAGAACAGAGGGTTTAGAGTTTAGACTTTAAGGGATATAAGCTAGGGTAGGGAGTCAAGTTGGGCTTTCTGGAAACGCGACAGCATTCAGATTAACATCATCGCCAGATCGCTCGATGCCTGAAAACCCTTAGTCCGAAGCCCTCAGCCCTAAATCTCTAAACCCGAAGCCCTCAACACCAAACCCCCAAACCCCTAAACCCTAAACCCCTAAACCCCTAAACCCCTAAACCCCTAAACCCGAACCCCTGAACCCTGAACCCTAAACCCCTGAACCCTAAACCCTAAGCCCCTAAACCCCTGAACCGTGAACCCCTAAACCCGAACCCCTGAACCCTAACCCCCAAACCCCTGAACCCTAAACCCTAAGCCCCTAAACCCCTGAACCCTGAACCCCTAAACCCGAACCCCTGAACCCTAACCCCTAAACCCCTGAACCCTAAACAGGAACCCCTAAACGCGAACCCCTGAACCCAACCCCTAAACCCCTGAACCCTAAACCCTAAGCCCCTAAACCCCTGAACCCTGAACCCCTAACCCGAACCCCTGAACCCTAACCCCTAAACCCCTGAACCCTAAGCCCTAAACCCCTAAACCCCTGAACCCTGAACCCTAAACTGCGAGAGCCCCAGGCTCGCCAAGGCACTGGTGGCATCTCGGCAGATGAATGGAGTTCGGATGATACACATCAACAGGGCCTGCCATGTCGGGTTGAGGGCCTAGTGTAGGGCCCAGGGGTTAGGGTTTAGGGAGTGGTGCAGTTTATGGTGTGGGTTTAGGTTTTTTTAAAAAAGCTCTTTTCCGATCTGCAAGCATGGTGTAGGATTAGTGCCTGGGCTTTTGAGTAACCAGGGAGAAAAAAGTATAGACTTTTATTTCATAAGGGTTCCTTTAAGAAAAAAGTATTAAAGTATGGTACTCCAAAGCCCAGATTAGTGCTTAGGTCCACTGAGCTCCAAACCCTCCTTTCAGCCTTCGGTCAAGCCTACATCGCCCTCAACCATGACCAGGAACTTAGGGTTTAAGGTGGCGTGTTTGGGGTTTAGGCGTGGCGGTGAGAAGTAAGCAACACACCGTAAATATCCCGGGCCTACAGCACAAATCCTGGTCAGCCCTCCTCGATAAAGCCCTCAGCCGTAAGCCGCAAACCCTGAACGTGCAAATTGAGTCTTAAACTCCATGCACCAGAAACCCCTACTGCCCGATGTACAGCCTGAACATGACACATTAAACCTCGAGCCTTTCAAACGAACCCCAAACGTCCTGTAAACAGCTTCAATCTTGTAGAGCCAAGTCAACAAACACACTAAAAAGATAAGAAAATGGAATACGACTGAACCACAAAGTGAACAAATGCAAAAACAAAAAAACTTCATGAATACGGACCATAGATTAGAAACCCAACCCTCAACCCTAAGCCCTTAACCCCTTAACCCTAAACCCTTGCCCTAGTCCCTAAACCCGAAACACTGAGACTCGACCCCAAACCCTAAACACTAAACCCTAAACCATCCTAAACCCTCCCAGCACTGACACTCGACCCCAAACTCCACGAACCCTAAACACTAAACCCTCCACCCTAAACCCTCCGAGCACTGAGACTCGACCCCACCCAACTTCCCGGAGGCATAAGTCAACCCGGGGCCTTCGGCTGCATGAACCTGGGCAGCAGGCAGAACCCACCCTTTCCGAAGCCCGAAACCTGATTGAAAAAAGCGAAGAAGAAAAACGGTAAAGAGTAACATCCATATTCATAAAAAAAATAGTAGTAGTAGTAGTAGTAGTAGTCTTAATGTTAATAATGATAATAAATAAACAATAACAATAGTAGTAATGGCATTAACAGTCATGGCTTGGTTGAGGGCTCAAGTTTGCTTTGGGATTTACAGGGTGAGATGTTGTAGCTGGCACTGTCCACTACTTTTGGCCTGCCTTTGACAGCGCGGGAACCCCAATGCTGCAGAAGAGGAAACGTGAGATGTTTGTCTTGGGAGTTTGTGGTCTTCGTTTAGGGACCGTATATACACATCACGAAAACCCAAAAGTTTTGTGCTCCGGGGTTTGAGGGGCGTTTACCATAAAAATAAAAAAAAAAAAACCTCCATAAAAAAACAAGTGAAGCAGAATAGTAGTCATAACGATGACTATAACAATAACAGTAACAATATCAATACTCGAAATAAAAATTGTACTGGTAATAACAATAAACATATAACGAAAAAATATGAACAGCTTGATTGAGGGCTTTTGCTTTTGTGACTTTTTGGGGTGCTTTTGGGATTCACGGGGTGAGATGTTTGCGTCTTGGGAGTTTGGGGTCTTGGCTCAGGGACCGTAGATACTCATCCTAAACCCTAAACCCTAAACCCTAAAACCCTAAACCCTAAACCCTAAACCCTAAAACCCTAAAACCCTAAACCCTAAAACCCTAAAACCCTAAACCCTAAAGTTGGGGTGTTCGTTTAGGGACCGTATATACTCATCATGAAACCACGTAAAGATGCTATGCTCCGAGGTTTAAAAGGACCTCCGGGCTTCGGGTGTAGGGTTTTCTTTAAAGGGATATATAGGGCTCCTTAAAGGGATCTATAGGGTTCCTGAAAGGACTCTATAGGGTTTAGGGTTACGTGGAGGGGAGTTAGTAAGTGAGGCTCTAAGTTCCTTATTTGGGGGTTATAAGGTAAACATAAGTATAGTTACCTCATATATAACTTATGATTAACCCTGGCTATACCAAGTCCCATGATCCTTTAAGTAGGCCGCGACACACATCGTCCTGCCGGTGGAACACGTAGTTCACTACCTGCGTAGCGCATGCGATATGTCCTAGGCCCCAAAGCTCTTTTACCCCAAGAACCCTACACCCTGAGCCCCAAAGCCCCTAAACCCTAAACCTTAAACCTGAAACCCTAAACCCTAATCCGCTATAGAATCCTTTAGCGGCCTTGAAGGAACCCTTAAAACTGAAATCTGGCTAATAGAACAACCCCCAAATTCCAGAATTTGAGACGAAACCAAGACCGGGTTTTGGTTTTGGATATAGTTGGATTTCGGGTTTAGGCTCTTTCACGACAAAAGGTATGCATCAAGCTAAATGACTAGAAATGGCTTCGGAGGATGGCTTTGGGGGATTCTTATGATATGATGAGAGATGGGAACCCAAAACGAAGAGTATTGACTAATTCGTCAGACTTCTACAGCTGAGTTCAACCCCAATCCCCCCCCCCCCCCCCCCCCCCCCCCCCACAACCCCCCCACCCCCCCAACCCCCCAACCCCAAACCACACCACCATCTTCTTACAGGGGGACGGGNGGTTTTTTTTTAATTGTAAGAAGAGTGGGACCCCGAAAAAAAAGGTTTTCCTAATTCTCCCAACTTTTCCAGCGAGTGTCACCCCCAACCCCCCCCCCCCCCCCACCCCAAACCCCCAAAACCACCCCACCGCACTAAACCCCTGAATCCTATGTACACCTTGCCTTTATTGCAGTGGGACGTGAGGAGACTGCGTGAGCAAGGTTAGAGATTTATGAGTCATACGTACCTTCATTTGGGTGAGACGTAGCTATATGCATAATTACCGAATTTCGAAGCCCAGTTGCTAAGTTGATTCTTTGGCCGCCCTGAGCAGCTTCGTTGTCCAATACAAGGGTCTGAGTAATTAGAATGCCCTGGGGTAGATAATATAGGGGCATTGAGAATTACCATACTATCCTGGGGTCCTTATTATAACTACAGTATCATAGGCCCCAAACCCCATTAAAATTATTATAGTTATAATACCATAGGCCCCAAAACGCCATAAAAAAATTATTACGGCCCCTGCCAAAGGGACTCTCATGAGATGCCACGGTACTACGAATTCTTCGGACCTCTTCAGCAACTCGCCCGGAGCCTGAAACCCTACTTGGAGGATCAGGGGACTTAGTAAGTAAGGTTATAAGGACCCTAATTGGGGTTATAAGTACTTATAAGTATAGTTACTTTATTTATAACCCTAGTTAGTAAGTCCCATGATCCTTTAAGTACACTCTCGCATCCCAAGCTGCGGAATAAACTTGACAAAAGCGAAAAGCCATTAAGCACCTCCGTAGCCACGAAACTAGGTTCCCCAGTAGGCCCTTAATAAGGGTACCCTTTTTCCTACTATTCGGTTTTAATAAGGGAACCCAAAAAGAAAAAGGGTAAAAGGGTGCTACTAGGGCACCTAGGAAAACATCCGACGCCCCTCTCAGGCTCTAGGGTTCATAACTGGGGTGTAGTTTTGGGGCTCTGAAAAGTATTTATGAATAGGTACCTCTATAAGAACCATAAAGGAAATTAAAAAGTTTCCCAAATTGCCACCTAGATACGCAGAAACAGCATATAAACCATCAACAGCAAAGAACGTCGAAGCACTCTCAACAGCCAAGCAACCCTCAAGACCCCAAAACTATGTGGCACAAGACTGGGCAAAGCACCTTGAAACCCAAAATCCTCAACCCTTCGAATGCCAGATTCCTAAACCTCTAAACCCTAAAACCCCAAAACACTTGCCCCCCAAAAGCCGAACCCCCTACTGGCTCCACGGAAGGCCCTGAAGATCCTAAGTGCTTGGCCCCCTTTGGATTTAACTCGTCGCCCCAAACCCCACAGAATCCTTATACAAGCCTCTATAAGCCCTGCAAACACTCCACCTGTATTTCGAAACTCTAAACCCTAAACACTAAACCCTAAACCCTAAACCCTAAAACCCTAAACCCGAAACCCTAAAACCCAACAAAACTCTCGAAAAGTCCACCTTCGGCGCCCCAGGGAGACGCCGGGGCAGCGTTGGATTCGGTGACGGCGCAGCCTGTGGCTTGGCATTTCTATCGTAGGGTTTTAGGGTCCCTTTAAGGGTTTAGGGTTTTTGATTCTTTAAGGGTTTAGGGTGTTAGCGTTCCTTTAAGGGTTTAGGGTTTCTATCGTAGGTTTTGGGGTTTGGGGGTTTGGGGCTTGGGGGGGTTCAAGGCTCAGGGTTTTAGGGGGCAAGGCTCAGGGCTTCTGGGTTTAAGGCTCAGGGATTTTGAGGATTTTAATATTTCGGGGGTTTGGGGGGTCAAGGGTTTAGGGTTGGCGGGTTTGGGGTTTAGGGTTGGGGTTTGGGGTCGAGAGTTTCAGGCTGAAGGTGGAAGAGGTGCGGAAGTCTGTGGAGAAATTTCTGGGGGCTAAGCAAATGCCTCCTACTAGGAGGGGCAGGGGACTTAGTAAGGGTTCCTCAAGGGCTCCTAAAGGGATCTATAGGGTTCCTTAAGGGATCTATAGGGTTTAGGGTTTAGGGTCTACTTGGAGGGCTTGGGGACTTCGTAAGTAGGTTATAAGTAGGGTTATAATTGGGGTAACTCCATCGAGGGTACTTATAACCTACTTACTAAGTCCCCTGCCCCTCCAAGTACACCCTGCCTAATCCAGGAACCTGATTAGGAAACCCTGGGCCTACAACCCCAAAACAGTAGGATTCATATAAGGAACCCTACTAAAGGACCAAGGTTTCTTAATCGGGCTCCTACATTAAACCCTGAACCGCAAAATAAGAAGAGCCCAATACCCCGTAATGAAGCATAAAGTGCCACAAGACACAATCAAAAGCCCTAAGTTGTTGAGGGAACCTGTCTTCCCACAAGATCTTGAGCACTTTGGCTGGGCGCAAAACAAGCTCAACCTCATTCACCCTAAACCCTAAACCCCTAACCTAAACCCTAAACCCTAAACCCTAAACCTTAAACCCCAAGTCCCAAAACCCCAAACCCTAACAGCTCAATGTCTCAGGTCAAGAGGCCACAGAAACTGCCACCAACAGGGACAAGAAATGAAAGCAAACCAGCACCTTGAAACCAAAGCAAACAGTGAAACGAGCATTTGTGCCAAGCCAGCAAAGTCTGCAGAAAACTTGCCTGAGTAAACCCGCTACCTCCAACACGCAGAGCCCTAAACCCTAAACCCACGAACAGCCCCAGAACCCCTGAGCCCTAGCCTAGAGCCCTGTAACACCCGTACTCCCAAGCCCTTGTCCCTGGACACGAAGCCACCCTAAACCCTAAACCTTATAATCCCAAGTTCGGGATAATTTGAAAACAACCAACCTTTCTATGCCTGCTGGGATCGTTGGAAGGCCCCGGTATAAGAGAGCCCCGAACCGGAAGGATGAGCCCCAGGAGCCCCCAACAAAGCCTAAAACCTGAAGCCACTCGTCTAGGATTTTCGGGGGCTTCAAAGACTTAGGTGACTTGGGTTCAGGGGCATAGGGTTTAGAGGTCAGGTGGTTTCCGTTTGAGGGTTTAGGGTTTAGGGTGTAGCGTGGTGTAGCCCGAACCCACATGGGGACGCCACCTTCATGTCGAGGTCTTCCGGAATGAACGGGTTCCTTCGTGCACCCGGCAACTCGAGCTATGTTGTTTGAGGCTTAAGAAGGCATGCGTCCTCTTTTCGGCCAAGGACGGGCTTTAGTTGCTGTTGGGTTGCGGTTTGATATGGAAAAAACCATGTTGGGGGTTTGGGGTGCACAAACCAGTTGCGCACGTCACGGCGTCACCCGGTGACGGGGCGTTGTCAATTGCTGCATGGCAGGCTCTGGCCCACGAGCTTTCGGTCATGCGGCTTGAGGGTTTGGGTTTAGGCTTTAGTCCAAACCAGCAGCGACACACTTGGACTTGTGACCTGTCCCCTTGCCCAGCATACCACGTCGCCTGCAACTGCAAGCTTAGTTCGGCTGGCATGGTGATGAGGATGTCCAAAAAAGACGGTTCATGGTACTATTGCTTTGCAAGGGAGAAACCCTCGAATTATCATAATCCTGAATCAGAGACCCGTCACCTAGCCAGCTTGAACTGTGCATCCCAGTACAAGGTTTAGGGCGTAGTAGGGTTAAGGATCGTGGTGAAGTGCTGAGGGCGTTCAACCCCAAGCCCCAAGCCCTGAACCCAAACCCAAAACCCAGAGCCTGAAACCCTAAACCCCAAGCCCGAAACACTAGCCAGGAGTCTTTAGAAAGACCACTTTGGCAGCTTGCACTCCGAAAGCCATAAGTTGCATGAAAGTCACTAGAGCCTACCCGAAACCTTAAAACCCAAACCTCGAACACTAAACCCTAGGCCGTAGTTATGGTCCCTATCAGCTCAAAAAGCCCCGAAGCACAGAAGAGGCAACTTGTCACTAAGGGTCTGGGCCTTAGGATTCAGGGTTTAGAAGGGTTTAAGGCTTGGGGTTTAGGGTAGGGCTTAGGGTTTAGGGTTTGGGGTTTAGGGTGCAGGGCTTCGGGCTCAAGGTGTAGGGCCTAGGCTTTGGGCTTAGAGCTTGGAGTTATGGTTGAAGGAGATTGCTGAGCCATGAACAGATGGGTTCTTGTTACCAAAGGGGAGGTTCCGAAAAGGGGTGGTACCTTTAAAGGGATCTCTTGAGGCTTCCTTAAAGGGATCTTTAGAGTTTCCGAAAAGTAGGGGGTACACTATTTTGGGGTCCTTATAATAAGGATCCTCGTATTTAGGGTACTATGTTAGGGTCCCCTATTTTCGGAGACTCCCATATGAACTGTTGAGCCTGAAATGGGGTTCTGTTTAAGGACTTCTACCACAATCAAGAAATCATGGTACTGCTGCTGATGATATAAGCCCTGCATTAGCCATAATCAGGAATACACCATAATTCCCATAGTTTAGCGTCCTTAAGGTAATGCAGGATTTATATCATCAACTGTAGTATCCAGTGTAGATCCCGTTTTTCTGGCAACTTAAAATAAACTCCTCCACAAGAACCCGGGAAAGCCCGAAAAGCATAGATCTTGCGGATTGAACATGCGACGTTGCGGGGCTCATTTCAGACAAATACTCTTGAGGTTTAGAGTTTAGGGAAGCTTCCAAGACAATTCAGGGGTATTGGAGTCTCTGGCAGCCCTGATCCCTCAGAATCCAAATCAAATCGTAAAAGCTAAACCGTTCAAATCCTGAGCACTGAACCCCAAACTCACAAACCCTTCTAGACACCTTCCCTAAATCCTAAATCCTAAACCCTTCTAGAAACCTTCGTAGCAACATACAAAACCCTCCTCAGACTCTCAGACCCATGTCACATTCGACCCTAAACCCCAAACCCCAAGCCCTAACCCCTAAACCCCTAAACCCCAAACCCCGAGTCCGGCCCTAACCCCTAACCCCTAAACCCTAAACCCTAAACCCTAACCCCTGCCCTAAACCCTAAACCGTAAGCCCAAACCAAGGAAAGTCCAAGAGGCGGCGGGGGCAGGCGCAACTTCGCAGATGCAGCAAAGGCCGTCGCGGCCTCAGCCGTGGCACCTCCGCACGGGTCTGGGTTTCAATCGTGGGGTGTATATGATTACAATTATTCCGAGCTCTATATTAGCGAATGATTTGTGCACACATATCAGCATGTAAGGGCCTCCTGGGCTTTCGAGCCTCTAAATCCCTAAGCCCTGAACCTGCTGAACCCAAAGACGCCCCTATATCTAAACCCCCTAACCCCATAAAACACGTGAACCCCTGAACCCCTAAACCCGCAACCCTCAACTTTGCACCACTAAACCCCTAAGCCCCTCAATAGCCCCCGAACTCGAAGACTCTAGCGTCTCGGTCTTGGGGCAATCCGACAGGACTTCTTGCCCATAACAGGGATAGATGGTAAATGCCAAGAATATGGGAGCTTACCCTAAATAGTAGGATCCTTATTATAAGGACTCCACAATACGGTCTCCCGATTTTTGGAAACTCCCATATAGCTCTCTTTACGTGATGCTCCGAAACGAAATTGCTTAAATCCCGCCAAGTCTTTTCGGAAACCGAAAGCCTTGGAAACAGATTACAGTGTTGTTTGACAAAACCCTATGAAAAAACACCCTTGTAGGACCCCCTATGGAAAGCCGAGAAGCCCCTAGAAAAACAACAAAATCCTATAACATACCATAAAACAGCAAAAAAACTTATAAACCCCTAAGAAAACCCCCTGAAACCCACAAACCCATGTAAAGCCCTTCTTTGAACACCTACCAAGCCCCCGTCTGAGATTCCTTTAAAAGCCCCTCGAAAACATACTGAAACCTATGAAAATCCATTAACAACCTACTAATATCCTATTCCAAAACCCCTAAACCCCTAAACCCCTAAAACCCTAAGCCCCTAAACCCCCAAACCCCCAAACCCGCAAACCCCTAAACCCTCAAACCCCTAAACCCCCAAAACCCTAAACCCTTTTGCCCCAAAGGAAATTGCTCACGCCTCGATTCAGGGCTGCCGTCCAGCTTTGCCGCCAGGCATCGGGAAGCTCCTGCCGGCGGTGGGCTTAGGGTCCCTTTAAAGGGGTCTACAGGGTGTAGGGTTTCAGGTTTATGGTTGGGGGTTTAAGGTTTAGGGGTTTGGGCTTCAAGGTCCGTTTAAAATGGATCTATAAGGCTTACGGCAGTAAGGCATTTTGGATTTTCTGGGAAGAAACTATAAGGGTTACTTTTATGTTTGCTCCTGCAGGTGCTAGCGGCTTGGGCTTAGGGCGTTTAGGGTCTCTTTAAAGTTAAAAGGATCTCGATGTGTCACGATGAGGGTTAGGGCTTAAGGTTGAGGGTTTGAGGGTTTAGAGTCCCGTCACAGGGATCCATAAGGGCTACTAAGACTTCTTTTAAGAGTTACTACATGGTTTAGGGGTTGGGGGTTAAAGTTTCGGGCAGGGTGTAAGAGGTCACTTGAAGGGTTGTTGGGTTCCCAGACACTCCAAAACTCCGTAAGGAATATCCCTTAGAGTTTAACAGGAGCCCGAATATGATTTAAGGTATATTCTTTAATTCATGGGTTTGGGAGTTTCTGGGAAGGGATCTTTCAGGGTTACTATAAGAACTCTCAGGGTTACTTTAAAGTTTCGGGTTAGGGTTTTGGGTTTAGCGTTTTCAGGTCTAGGATACAGCTTTATAATATGGGGTCTAGGGGTTCAGGACCTCGAACCTCCTCATCCCGACATCCTCACACTTATAGCAACCCTTGTGGAACCGTTATAATATGGTAAGCCTTCTTCACTTCTTATAAGGAACAACACTACAACCCAAGTCCTACAAGCCTATAAATCAAAAGTGGAGCAATCCCTCAACCCCAAATCTTAACCCCCAAACCCTGTAAATCCGATAAAAAACCGAAGGGTTTAATGTTTACAAGGTTTGGGGTTTAGGGCTTTAGGGTTTTAGGGTTTAGGGATTAGGGTTTGGGATCAAGGCCGGAGGCTCCGCACGGCTTTGAGGTTCTCTTGTCCACTTCCCACGGCTTGGGTTTGTCGAGTCCCTCCTCCTTTCGAACCACAATGGATTCTCTGTTTACGATTTAGGGTTGGCGTAGCGGCGTAGCAGCTGCCACTCGTTTTCATTGAAGCGACTTGGACTGCCTGCACCTGCAAGGTTAAACTGTCGCCTGCAGCCAGCTGACTGTTTTCTATAAGTTGGGATCCATCCAGAACGTTTCTGGCTGGATCCCGGTTACGCCGGAAAGACGTTAATCACAGAATAGTGCAGAACAGCTACAAATGATTTCTGGAACTTTTATAGTAACCCGTATATAATCCTGAGAGTAAACCTTATCCCCTTTTAGCAATCCTGATATAACCCTGATGATAAACCATATGGTCGCCATCCTTCTAGGCTGGCCCTTTACCCCCGCAAAAAGATGTCTGCACCCCCTTTAGCGCAATAACATATCCCAAACGCCCACCTAGTGCCCTTCTTGTCAACCCCTATGGTAACTCTTCTTTACTTCTTGCCAGGGAGATCTCCCAGCTTTTGGAACGAATTTCCTCGTCGATGTTTTGGGCGAGTTTTTCAAAAATTTTTGATGAAATAAGTATTTTGGCCGCACCCAGTAGGTTTTTCATAAGTCTACACCACTACACATATGGTTTCTTTGCGATCAGCTACCCTTGAAATCCTACCAACCAAAACAAGTATTCCAAAAAAACCACCTGCATTTCGCAGAAGGCGAACTCGGCTGAAGCCAGTATGTCAACTCCACTCCAGTGGAGTTTTGGAGGATCCTGTGGACGGTGTTCTCCGTGTGCCGGAAAACATCCGTCCAAGATGCGCCCCGAAGCTCGAGGGAGAGCTCCACCCTCAAGCCTGCGACCTTGCCGGGGCGAGGAAGTCTGTTGCCATATCTACATGCATCGATTGTATTGGTTTCTACAACATGACTGACATGAAATCAGAAGCCAAACTGTGTTACCAAATGCAAACAAAAACATATAGTCTGTTTTCTTTTGCAAGGAAGCCGACCTTGCTGGCGGGAGCGACTGAAGCTTATTGAGCAGGTCCATCATTGGGTGGAGCCTTCTCAGGGACATCTACAGAAGAATAGGAATTCATGATTCAGTCGCCATAGAGTATAGCGAAACTAGTTCGGACAAACTAACCCCTTAAGGCCCGGAAGTTTCCCTGACCTTCGCGCCATCCACTGGCTGGTCCTCCCGCTTGTCACGACCATGTTGGCCATGCCGGCGGCCTTCAGGCGGTGCACCCAAGCTCCTGGACAAAGTGTTGTTTCTTATGAATATTATGATTTCGGTTTGGACGAAGAAGCGAAAACAAGAAACCGCTAGGTGAACCCTTTCGAACTACACTCTGGCTCCTGGGTAGCACTTCGCCTTGTGCACAGAAATGTCGGAGGCATCGTAGTAGCCCTCATTGTACCCCGACTGCAGAGTGAACCTGCCGCCACCCAAACCAAGCTGCTCCCACAAACTGTAGTTGTACGTCTGGGTGGTGGGGGCGTCCAGCAGTTGGATGGCGGCGGCGGCAACACAGGCAACGGGATGTCCATTGCCACGTGTCTGCCACTCAAGGTCCACCTCACTAGCACACATTCAGAAAGAATACGCACTACGCCCTAATACAAAAACTTTGGGTAGCAGGTAGCAGGCCTGGGCCGAGTTCATCATGTCCTCGGCCTCGTCGTGCGGGAGGAAAGCCGTGCTTCGGAGGAGATGCAATCAGTTTCAGCATCGAAGTCGCGACATCTTCTACAGCTCAAGCATGACCATAAACGATATGCTACTGGTCACGATGTTTATGTTTGTTGTCCTTTCTTAGTGCTATCATGTGCCTTATGATCATTGTTATTGTCATTGCAGACATTCATGTCTGTTTTTCGTTCCTCTTAGCATGGTACATAGTGAGCAGCCGAGTCGCGTTGCAAGTTTAACCATGCCCCTCGAGTCTTGGCCAGATCTCCCTCGCCGGTAGCTTGAAGCCGTAGCCACAAACAAAAAGGCGGAAAGGGAGTTGCTGGTGAGCATCTTGGAGAGCTCGACCCAGCTGCCTGGAGGAGCACTGGCGCGAATTGCCTGCCAGTTGTAAGTGCTCCTCCGGCTGGACAAAAACTGGGCGCTGGGCTCCATGCACCTCCCAGCAGGGTTCAAGTGATTCAAAGTTAGGGCCCGTTGAATCTTGGGTATGGTGCTGAATGTTGCAAAACTGTGCAGTTCTGGGTTTCGTCATTTTACAGCTTAGAGTCGAGGCCTATACTTCTTCAGTTGTTTGGATTCCGGGTTAAGTTTTGAGCGTGCTAAGCTTACATTTCTGGGCCAGGACCTGCTAGGACGGAGTTGCTTACGGGGTTTGCTTGATTTGGGCATGTGGATTACTATGCCTCCAGTGTGTCGTTCAGGACCGTGACCAGCTTCCTTGTCAGCGCCTCCTGCTCCTGAACGTCTCGCTCCTTCGGCCGAGATTGAGCATATCAACATGCTCCGTGACGATGGGCTGGAGCAGGTCGTAAGGGACCGAAATCCTACCGATCGGGCCGGGCTCCTGGCACTGGAGCGGGTGATGGTGGGGCGGCTAAGAACCGTGCAGGGGCCGTGTAGGTGGTGGGCGGGCAGGTTGCGGCAATGTTGCAGGATAGCTGCAGGAAGTACATGTGGTAATGCCCCAACTCGATGTTCATCCCGTAGCGATGTTGGGGTTTACCCAGGCATTCTGAAATCAGTTTCACCACTAGCCTCGGCATCGGCTGGGGGCGGAAGGCTGCTGGCGTCCGACCGCCGCCACTCTGACTGGCAAGTCCTGCAAAGCCCCAGACCTACCACAATGTGACATGTGAGACACGACAAATGCACGAACACGCACGAAGAGTCCTCGGCTGCTTTAGTTTGTCAAGAAAAATGGGGCGCTGACCTGCCAGACGTGGCATTGTGACACACATGCATACATACATACATATATATATATATGTATGTATGTATCACTAACTCTCTCTCCCTCTATACAGAGGTTAAAGTAAACATACACAAAATTCCACATGTGCACTCACTGCCCCGGCCTACCTGGTGACCGCCGGTTCCTCGTGGCAGGGGCGGTGCTCGTGAAGAAACCCCCGGTAGAGGAGCTGTCGTGCGATCACCCGCCGGGCAGTGCATCATCCTTCTTGAAGGTCGGGTGAAACCGAATGCTTCCAAGCTATAGTTGAGCCAAAAAGCATGGAAACGGAAAATCAAACAAATCAGGCCTGGCAATCTCCGCACCGTGCACTTTTTAAAAGAACCAAACAGCTCAAACTGTAGAGGCTTGGAAGGTCTGGGAAGCAATTCAAGAGCCTTGAATATCTCAAGCTATTGGGAGAACTTGTAGGCCCGGAGGAATCTATAAACCCTATAACGTTTGCACACAACACAAGAATTACTCACGGCCATCTCAGCTAGACACAGCAATCAAATACTGCACATACATGCCCCACTCGCGCAGCACTGACTATACAGGTTCAGGCTACAGAACAGGCGATTGATTAGACAATAGCTTTTCCTTTTGTCGGTCCTTTTTTCTCACACACCTTGAGCCTCAGCACGCATATTCCAATCAGTTTTGACTTGCAAAGTCCACCACATTGCGGACGCACATACATCATGAAATGCAGAGAAATGCTAAAATAGGGGTCTAGGATTGCTCCACAAAGTTGTTGCAAACCCTGTGTTTCCATTGGTTTTCGGTTTTTCGTTCCTTTGAAGCGAAAGCAAGGACCAAGGGCCTCTAAAGCTGCAAAATGACAGGTTTCCATTGGTTTATCGTGTCTTTTATGCCCTGCCCTGCCCTCTGCCCTGCCCCTGCTCCCTGCGCCCTGCGCCCTGCCCCCTTAACGCCGCCTTTTGCGGCGTGGAGTGGGGAAGAAAGAAGGAAAAAGCCTTCTATAAACAGGCCTTCGCAGCTCGTCGCCCTAGTACGATGCACTTGACACAACCTTGTCGCGAGAAATCATCGCCTGGGCGCTATTCCACGGCAAACCCTAAACCCTAACCCCATACAAAGCCGTGAGCAAAGCTCACCTCGAGCTTCATCGGCGAGTCGTAGGAGGTGTCTCTCTCGGTGCAGCGCTCCTCCAAAACTTTCGCCTGCGTTTGGGCAGGAAGATACTAGGATTTAGGAGTTCGGGGTTTAGGGTTGCATAAGGGCAGGAAGATTTAGGATTGAGGGTTTAGGGGTTCAGGGTTTAGGGTTTAGGATTTAGGAGTTAAGGTTTAGGGTTCGGGAGTATGGGTTAGAGTTTAGCAGCTAAGGTTTGGGCTAGGAGGTGAAGTTTAGGGTTTAGGAATTCGGATATAGGGTTGCCCAGTCAGGTTAAGGAACCAGGGTGGTGGAATGAGGGTTTGCAGCTTGAGATGTAGGACTAGGGTTAAACTGCGTTCTTCTTGGGAACTTAACTTAAGTTACCAGAATCCGGATCTTACAGCAAACAATCTGGTTTCCATCTTATGGCAACTTGAATCAAGTCCTTCACAAGAACACTGTAAAGGCTGAGGAAGTACCTGTAGCCAAAAAGACCTACCTTCTTGGGGCTCCTTGTTATGATTTCTATATATGTATATGTATATATATATAGTTCCTTAAAAAGGTAGGTCTTTTCGGCTACAGGTAGGGTTTAAGATTTCGGGCTCCAGCTTATTGTAGGGTTTCGGCATTAGGGGTGAAGGTCTTGGGAGTTTGGGAGTGAGGTTCTAGGAGTTAAGTATCAGGGTTCAGGAGAAAGGAGTTGAAGCTTCAGGAATTAGAGCTTGGGTTTAGGTTGTCGGCATCAGAGGGGCTTAGCGCCGAGTGCACCAGCAACCGTAGCAAATAAACTGAATTCCAGAACTGGTGCTAAAAAAACAACGGTCACCAGAACAAGCGCAACAATAACCCCAAACCCTAAACCCCGAACCCCTGAACCCCTGCTAAACCCTAACAATCGCACGAGCCATGCCAGTAAGACCACGAATCTGGCACTCGCTTGAAACTTTGGGATTCCGTGCATCTACCCTGCCTCAGGTCAGCATCCGTATCCTGAATCGTGTCCTTAACCTATAATCTCGCTTGGAGATCTTTTCTAGGGCACCTGGTAGAGTCCTACATATAAACTTGGCTGAACTCCAAAAAGGAACTACAAGGGAAACTATGGGAAACTACTCAACCGTGGATTACACCCTAAGCCTCAGCCTGTGGCGCAGAACGCTCGATCTTGAAGCCAGAATCCGAGGTTATGGGTTCAGGGGAGGTGGGGTTTAAGGCAGAATCCCAAAATCACGAGCCATCAATCCAAGTCCTACCCTAAACCCTAAACCCCTAAACCCCTGAACCCCTAAACCCTAAACCCTAAACCCCTAAACCCTAACCCCTAAACCCTAAACCCTAAACCCTGATCACAAGATCCAGAAGAGTAAGCGGGCTCAGGGCACTCAGGGCACTGGCTCAGGGCTTCAGGCTTAGCATTTGGGCGCGGAACCTATACTGAACTTAGACCCCTAGCAAAATTAGAAACTCTTAGCTGTTTCTTAGGGATTGTAATATCCAAAGATGAAAAATCAGTTCTTAGTGCCCCTAAGAAACTGCCAACTTCAAAAGGCATGGACAACGCGATTTGGCGTCTCAGACCGTGGGACTCATGGGAAGATCATGGGACTCAGTACCTAGGGTTGGGCTCCTTAAAGGGATCTATAGGGTTCCTTAAAGGGATCTATAGGGCTTTGGGTTTAGGGACTACTTAAAAGATCATGGGACTCAGTACATGGAGGGACAGGGGACTTAGTAAGGGGTCTTAAAGGGCTCCTTAAAGGGATCTATAGTGTTCCTGAAAGGGATCTATAGGGTTCCTTAACGGGATCTATAGGGTTTAGGGTACTACTTGGAGTGCCAGGGGACTTAGCAAGTAAGGTTGTAAGTAGGGTTATAGGTGGGGTAACTCCATTTAGGGTACTTATAACTCTACTTATAACCTACTTAGTAAGTCCCCTGCCCCTCCAAGTAACTAGGCTTGCCACTAAGGTAACTGGGGTCTAGGGTGTAGGGTTCGGAAGCTCAAAACCCTCCGAAACCAAGAACATGAAAGCGCAGAGAAACAACACAACAACATTATTGAGAGTAGTAATGATAAGACTACTTCTGCAAATGACAATGTTGGAAGTCGTAACACGCATGGTAACAAGGGCATTAATGTATTAGTAGAAGGTTTCTGGACATATTGGTAATTATTCGGCTTCTATAAGCTAAAGCCTACCCAAACCTGTAAACCCTTAAACCCCAAACCCTTAAACCCTTAAACCCCAAAACCCCTAAACCCCTAAACCCCAAACCCTTAAACCCTTAAACCCCTAAACCCTTAAACCCCTCAACCCCTGAACCCCTAAACCCCTAAACCACTGAACCCTAAACCCTAAACCCCAAACCCTTAACCCAAAAACAAAAAGAGAACAGGCCTGATGAGTTACGCGCACATTCCTGAGCTTTTAAGCAACCAGGGAGAAAAAAGTATAAACTTGTATTCTTGGGGGGTTCCCCTAAGGGAGTCTATAGGGGTTCCTTTTAGGGAGTTTAGGGGTTCCTTTAAGGGAGTTTAGGGGGGTTCCTTTAAGAAAAAAAGTATTAAAGTATGGTACTCCAAAGCCCAGATTCTCCACTGCAAGGAGGTTCACCAGCTCGCTGGTTTTCGGAATGTCGAAATCCTCAGAGAGGATCGACGGGCTCCTTTAAGGTTTAGGCTTTAGGGTTTAGGGTGATGGGTTCCTTTAAGGGTTTCGGGTTCAGGGTTCAGGGTGTTCCTATAAGAGTATATGAGTTTATGGCTTAGGGTTTGGGGTTCAGGGTTGCTCGAGGGCTTCACACATGCTTTCAACGGTTTCCTGTGAGGGTTCTGTAAGGGTTTCTATACTCGCTTGTAAGGAATCTTGTAGAATGGTGTCCGGATTTTAGAGGGGTTGAGCGCGCTTAAGGTTTAAGCTTAAGGTTCAGGGATTTCGGGTTTAGGGCTTGGGGCTTTAGGTGTTCAGCGTTGAACAATTTTCGAAGGCCCATCTTAAGGATTTAGGATTTAGGCTGCCTTCAATCTTGATGTGCTTGGCCGTCCAATCGCTCGTGGCCGTTTGGCCAGTTCTTTTGTTCATCCCGAAACCCTAAACCCTAAAGGGGTCCTAAGAAACCTTATTCTGATCATTATGACCCCGTTGAGAGGAATTTTAAGGAAACGATGGGGCGAGTGCCATCTTCCATCTTCGCAGCCTCACGCTTGGCACTGACAACCCTAAACCCTAAACCCTAATCTTCGCAGCCTCACGCTTGGCACTGACGTTTTTCTCATTGGATTCACTCGGGTCTCGGTCTTTCAGCTTAGGGTTTAGGGTTTAGGGTTTTTAGGGTTTAGGGTTTAGGGTTTAGGGTTTCGGGTTTAGGTGATTCAGCTTCTCATACTCCTCTCTGGCACACTGCAGCTTGCGGGTGTGGAGAACAAGCGTTAGAACCACCATGCAGGCAAACCCGTAAGGAAGATGTTGAACCCTCCCGGCTGAGCCTTGAAGAGTGGTCATACTCTTTAAGCAGCTCTTGTCTTTTCTCTGCCCGTCTGAACGGAAATTCTTAACCCGCCTAGACAGTGAGTCCTGAGCCCCAAAACTGCGAGAAGTTTCTGCAGAAAGGGGCTCGCCTATCATGCAGTTTCCGCTTCATTCAAGATTAGTGTACCTTGAAGAAACACTTCTGGCAGTATACTTTTGCGAGCCGGAATGCCTCTTCACTTTCGCTTTCCCACTTGAAGAAAACGGGTCTTTGGGTGAAGTCCTTCTTCAGGCAGGGAATCAGCCGATCCACACGAATAACAAGAAACTGACTGGTCCAAACTCTTCTAGCTCTTGTTTCGCCTGGTGGTGAATCTCGATCACAAGCCCCACACCTTCAGCCAATTCGACATCTTCAGGAAAACAAAAGTCGCGTACCCGTAGGCGGTCCACCTCACCAGGCCGCAACATATCAGCAAATGCTAACCAAGGGCCTTAGACTAATGATAATAAGGAACCCCCAAGATAGTATTGGTAATTACTTAGGCCTCTGGATTAGCAAGCATCACTGAAATCCCGTTGGATCAAGGCCCTAACACTACACCCTGAAGGCCTTGAACCCTAAACCCTAAACCCTAAACCCCAAATAATCCTGAGGTCCTTCGCCCTAAACCCGAAATCACCTTATCTTGCGGGCAGGCATCATAAAGCAAGAATTGCCCGGCGAGGGCTTCAGACGGCGGGTGATCCTGGCAGCGTTCAGCCATTAGGGCTACTGAGCTCCCGGATAGGGTTTAGGCTTCGTGCTTCCATTCCGTTCCACTTCATTTCATTACAACCGAATGAAGAACGAACGCTATTAACCCAACAAAGAATTCAGCTTTTTCTATCTGCCATTCGATCCCAAAGGCAACACAGAAGATTACAGGAGATTATAGTTGTAGAATTAGATCTTGGATATGCTGTAGGATTCTTGACTGGCAGAGAGAGGTGGAAATAAGACTTGGAGATGAAGACAGAAGACTCATGCATCTAGTTCCAGCTCCAGCGGTAAGACTCATGAATGTAGGATCCAGGTGAACGGTTAGACCAAGATATGAAATGAATGAAAAGAAGAAAGGCAGGAGTGAGGAGAGGATAGGATGATTCCAGTTCTTACCGCTGTGATTGACTGGTTGGTGTGGATTCCAAGGGCCAGGATTGGTTGGTTCGTTCGTTCGCTTCTCACTCGTGCCTCCTTCTAATCTCACTTCACTTCACATCCATCTTGATTCCTTTACCTTTACTTTGGGTTAGTTGTAAGTGTAATGAAGGAAGAGGAACGATGAGTGAAAGGAGCGCACGAACAACCCAAAGGAAAGAGAAATAACTGACCCAAAACACCCACTATACTATAGCTGGATTAAGTGGTCTATTTTCTGGTTATTTTCTAGTAGCTCTGTTTCCCCTTCCATGCTGTTGAATTTAATTTGAACAAAGCACGCGCTCCATTCTGTTCCTTCTTTTCGCTTGTCTTTTTTCAATTAAATTCAGCACCATTCTTTATTCTTCTTTAATGGCTTTGTCTTCCTTCCGCTCAAGCTGGATCTGGGATCATCATTCCGTTCTCACTGTCACTCGTCTCTCTAAAGGTTAATAATATAATGTGAGTGAAGGAACGAAGGAACGAGTGTTTGGGTTTAGGGTCTAGGGCTTAATTAAGGTTTAGGGTCTAGGCCTTCATAGTTAGAAGAGTGTCTTGGGGGTTTATAAGGGTTCTATAAGCGCTACGGTTGGATCCTATGCTCTACGATCTTCTGCTTCTGCGTTTCTGTGAAGTGCATGCTCCATTGACGGGCGGAGGGCCGTCTGCAACAGACCCCTAGCATAAGGGCCTCAATAGTTAGAATATCGTTTTGAGGTATACTATGCTATACTTATAATAAGGAACCCCAAAATAGTATGGGAAATTCTTAGAACCCCTATAATACATCAAGAGTCACAGCCGCATTCCGGTGCCCGTGCAGGCTCCACGATCCAATTGGAGGCCTTCATTGTTAAAACGGAGCTTCGGTCGTCGTACAGTACAGTCTAGTAAGGAAACCCCCCGGAAGTACTCGAAATCGGCCTCAATATTGCAGCGGCTACGTGAACGTGAAGAGATTGCAGGCTGCCTTTACAAGTAAACCGACGCTGAAGACACTAAATGGTGGCTGGGGTGCAGAAAACCACGAATCTATGGGGATCAAGGTTTACATCCCAAATCATCAATGCCCAAAACAAGTGCTGGTGGGAGCATTCTACTTTGATGTAAGTCCTGATCCAACGTTTATATATATATAATTATTTATTTATTTGTTTATTTATTTACTTTTCTTTAGTTATATTTATATTTTCATTTACAGAAAGCATCGCACTGACTCTCCACATTTATTCTCTCACGACCACTCAGCGGCTACGGGGACGATATGTCAATCCATTAGGGATGCTTTGAAAGGAACCGCAACCCGAATCGTCGCTGCTAACCTTCAGCCAGATGGCATCCGGGGGGCTCTCAGCTGCGAGCCACTGCGACGACCACCAGCATCAGCAGCACCACCACCACAGCTACACAGCACTAGCTACCCTAAATACCCTAAATTCAGAAACCCTAAACCACTAACCCTATGCTAAACTCTGAACCCTAAAACCTAAACCCTTAACTCTGAACCCTAACCTAAACCCAGCCCAGACGGTCCTGCAGAGAAGCTGCGATGCTGGCCGCCAGCGAGAAAGGCTGCCGGTCCTTGCTTGGAGGCGGCGTTCTTCTGGGGCGTTCTTCTGGGCTCTTGTTGAGGAACCTCACTTAAGTTACCATAATGGGGATCTATAATCAATGATCAGGTTTAGGGTCTAAGTTTTAGGGTGAATTCATTAAGTTAAGTTCTCAACATTTGAAAAGATCTGTAGTAAAGACTATAAGCCCCAGCCACACACCAGATGTCAACAGGCACGCTCGAAGCATCGACTCGGTCTTAGCCTTTAAGGCCTACAACACTAAAAATTCGTGCAGAGTTGCCCTACTAGCCGGGCCTCAGTGCAGAGAACAAGTCTTGGAGGTATGGTGTACTATAATCATCAGAAGGCATGCTGAGGAGTAGCATTGGAAATTATTCCAGCCCCAATGTTACTTTCAAACAGCAACCCTAAAGCCGAAATGCCAAACACTCAACTCCAAAACCCTAAACCCGAAACCCTGAACTCCAAACCCAAGACCCTACATCCGAAACCTACCTCAACCCCCCGGTCCGAGGCAAACTTGAATTGAATCCTCCGCAGTCGCTGCATCTCTTCCTTGTTTAAGGCTTAAGAGGGTTTAGGGTTTCGGATGTAGGGTTTAGGGCTTCGGGTTTAGGGTTTAGGGTTTAAGATTTCGGGCTTAGGTTTCATGGTTGGTTCCTGGCGTTATAGAGAAACTTATAGGGCTTACAGGGTGCCTATAACAGGTCTTACTGGATGTTGTAGGCTGACGGTTTAGGAGTTTAGGATTCGGAATTTAGTCTGTTGGGTTTGGGGCTTGGAAGTTTATTGTTGGTGTTGGCTGCTGCTGCTGCTGCCACTACTAACTACTAACTACGAGCTACTAGCTTCTAGCTACTAGCTACTCCAACTACTACTACCACCACTACTACGACTACTACCACCACTGCGACGACCACTCCCCACTGCTACCTCCATTGCTACCTCCATTGCTACCTCCATTGCTACCTCCATTGCTACCTCCATTGCTACCACCGCTGCTACAACTGCCACAATCGCGACTACCACTACCGCTTACACGACAACGACAACTACTGCTGCCACTACTGCTCCCGCTGCTCTGCTACTGCTGCTACTGCTGCTACCACAGCGAAAATCAGATGATGATTATCATTGTTTGGAGGGATGAGCGATGGCTTAACGACCGTAAATCCAAAACCGCCTGCCCTGGCTCCTGCCCTGCCCTCCCCTGCCCTCTGCCTTTCGGCCTAAACCCTAAAAGGAATAGGTTTGGGTGGTTCGGCCGCCTTTTACGGCACGAGATGGGCGAGAAACAGAGAAAAGCCTGCTACAGACAGTCTTTCACAGCTCCTCGCCATAGTACGATGCACTCGACGCAGCCTTGTCGCTCGCCTACGTGCCATCCCGCAGCAAACCCTACACCCGTAACCCTGCGTTAGTAGTAAGCCCTAAACCCTAACCCTCAACCCCTAAACCCTAAACCCTAAACCGTGCCATTCAACCCTAAACCACTAACTTGAGCTTCAAACCCCAAAGCCCCTAGCACCAAGCGGCGAGAATCCACTCTTTCACGCCGACGGCCTCCCAGGACTTAAGGGCTTAGGGTAGGGTTTAGGGTTTAGGGTTGTTAGGGTTCTGGGATAAGGGCTTTGGGCTTAGGGTTTAGGGAAAGCAGCATTTAAGATTGGTGCTGGGGCTCGTCATACCTTCTTTTACGGGATTTCCGTGGACAACAGCTTCAGGGCCGTTTTGGGGTTCAGAGCTTATGATTGTTGCTTCGAGGTATTAGAAGTACTGAATATGGACTCTCGTTCAGGGGTGTAACGGAGGTGCCTTCATGATTGAAACAAGCCTTGGTAAAAACACACAGCGACTACTAGACTACAAGGGGATATGAGTAGTACGGCTGGTGCCCAAAATCCTGCATGACTTTGAACATCTCCATGGCTTCCCTGCTACCCTTAATTTTAATATTGCTCTGACGCACGGGCTAGAAACAAGGCTTGCGCGAATGCCCTAAATCCTGCATGACCTCATGGAGATGCAACATTGAAATTAAGGGGCTGCGGGGAAATGGGTAGCGCGCTGTGGAGTATGTAGGATTCTGCGGGTCATGCAGGATTTTGGGCATCAACAGTAGTTATTCCGACCCTGTGCTGGTTTGGCCTTTGTTTCCCATACCCTCTGCAGCCAGAGAGGCATATCAACCCCAGAACCCTAAACCCCTAAACCCCTAAACCCCGAAAGCCCCAAACCCTAAACCCCTAAACCCCTAAACCCCTAAACCCCTAAACCCTAAATCCCTAAACCCTGAGCCTTAAATCCCCAAGCCTTGAACCCCTAAGCACAGACGAAGGACAAAGTTCAGGAGTAGCGCAGCCTTGAGCCACAAAACCGAGTGGAGAGGCTCGTGCCGGGTGCGGGGTTGTGGTTGTGTGGTTTACCCAGAGATCCCAATACGCCTCAATCAAGGAATATACCTTAAATCATAATATTAAGGCCTCTATAAATTAAGGTATATTCCTTTATTAAGGGGTATTGGGTTCTCTGGGTAGAGTTTAGCTCTAAGGTTTAGGGTTTAGCCGTTTGGGGTTTATGGTTTATGGGTTTAAAGTTTAAGTCTAAGGCCGTTTAGCCGTTTAGGGTTTATGGTTTATGGGTTTAGTGGTTTAGGGTTTAGGGTCTAGGGTTGAGGGTTTTGGGGTTTAGGGCTAAAGGTTTACTGCTCTAGGCATACAGGACCACAAGGTTCAGGGAAATCCCCTTCGCAGCAACAGCTAGTATACTAGGAGCGCAGTATCTCTTTTGCAAGGGAGATGGATCTAGATCGTCCAGGTTCTTGTCAAGAATGCAAGTTGAATGAAACCCGCCAAAAATAGCACATGTCCCACATATGGTCCTTAGCAGAAACTCCACAGCAAGAGCACAGCCTGAAGCATGCCGATGTAAGTGAAAAGGCTCTTGCCAATCTCCTCGACCTCATGGACGGAGCCTGCGAAGCAACGCTACGTCTTTCCGCAGGCGGCCACATTAGAGTCATGGGAGGACAGGACTTGGCATGGAAAAACAAAGCGGGTACAAACGAATCACAATACTAGCAAAAGCTGAGGGTTTACGATTTAGGGATCAGGGTTTAGGGCCGTTAGGGTCTTGTTGGCTCTGGATTCCTCTTATCGGATGCTTATGGAAGCTTCAAACAATAGGGCATCCCAATATAGACCCTAAAGACGGAGAGGATACCTAATCATAAGAGATTCCAAGTAAGGTACCCCGAAACCCGAAACTTGAAAAAACGGAATAAAGTCAATCAAATTCTTGCGGCCGAAAGTGTCCGTGTAGCACCTTTCCAAAACACTCATCCAACACTCTCACAAACAAAAAGCCCTCCCCATCGGGAAAAAGGGAAAAAGAAACGAAACTGTTGACCTTTAGGAAAGAGAGAAAGTAAGTGAGTGAGTGAGTGCGTGCGTGCGTGCGTGCGTAGGTGGGTGGGTGGGTGGGTGGGTGAGAGAGAGAGAGAGAGAAAGAGGGAGGGAGAGAGAGAGAGAGAGAGCGAGAGACAAACAACAAAAGAGAGAGAAAGAGAGAGAGAGAGAGAGAGACAGAGAGAGAGAGAGAGAAAGAACGAGAGAGAGAGAGAGAGTGTGAGTGAGACGGGTTCAAACCCTGGACCGCAAAATCCAGTCAACTCTACATCTTAAACCCTAAACCCCTAATCCCCAAACCCTGAACCCTAAACCGATTGCCGGGTGGCCATCAGTGAGGGTGAAAGAAACCTGGCAGGTCACTCACTGCTTTTTGAACGTTCCTGTGAAGGTTCCTGCTAGGGTTTAGGGTCGAGGAGTCCAGGGTGTAGGGTCAAAGGTTTTTGTTTTGAACTTAGGGTTTAGGGGTTTAGGGTTTAGGGTTTAGGGTCAAAGGTTTGGGGTTTAGGGTTTCGGTTTTGGGCTTCTTTAAGAGAAGGTTTTGAGGATGTTTGTATTCCAGGTGCTAGGGTTTCTGTTTTTGAAAGTTTAGTGCCTTAAGTGTTGGTGTCCAGGCTTCAGTAGTCCGTTAAGGAGGCTATAGAATGGGGCGTTTAGGAATTCCTGTCAGGGTTTGTGTGATTCAAGATGGCTTGGAGCTGTAGAGCTTTGGGGGGGTGGGTATGTAGGGTGGCGGGCTTTGGGTCTTTAGGCTTTTTGCGGTTTAGGGTTCAGGGTTTCATGAGCGGGATGAAGCGCAGAGAGTGAAGGTTTAGGGTTTAGGGATCAGGTGTTACGGCTCTTGCGAACACCATAGCCATGTTGCAACATGCAAGGACGACCACACCCTTAAAGCCGAAACCATATGAGAGTTTCCGAAATTAGGGGGTACTTTTTTGGGGGGTCTTTATAATAAGGATCCTACTATTTAAGGTACCATATTGGGGTCCCCCAGTTTCGGAGATTCCCAAAAAAAATCCTGTAAACCCAAGACCTAAAACCCGAAACGCCTTAACTCTAAACTCGACACCTTAACGCCGAAACCCCAAACCCCCAAACCATAAAGTCGAAACGCCTAATCCCCCTAAATCCTCACAGCATCCGGTTCACATACACCCCTCTCCCAAACGACCTGGTTTTACAAAATCCTGCAGAATATGACTATAAAAAACGACTTAATCAAGGCTAGTCTAAGTACCTAGAACCCTTTTCACGAACCGTCAGCCTTATAAACGCCCTCTTCCTCACAGGGTTTACTTGGAGGGGCAGGGGACTTAGTAAGTAGGTTATAAGTAGAGTTATAAGTACCCTAAATGGAGTTACCCCAATTATAACCCTACTTATAAACGGCTTACTAAGTCCCCTGCCCCTCCCAGTAGACCCTAAACCCTAAACCCTATAGATCCCTTTAAGGAACCCTACAGATCCCTTTAAAGAGCCCTTTCGGAACCCTTACTAAGTCCCCTGCCCCTCCAAGTAGGTCTAGAGGAAACGGACCGTGGCTTAGGAGAGCTCGGATCTCCCTAAGCGGCCTTTTGACAATAAAAAAAATGCCATTTTTAGAAATCCCCTGGCGCGACTGGTGGAATTTTACAAAAAAAACTAACTCCTAAGAACCTTTCTCAAAAGAATATACAATATTGAAACCTTATAATCTAACACAAACATCCTAAACACCTTAAAAGTTGCAGGAGCGGATCTCCTGCCTTCAAAAGCGAGAAGGCCCCCTCGAGCCATCCGCCCATGGAAGAGACGCAGCTCACGATGAGGCCCCTCTCCTCCGGGTTTAGGGTTTAACGTTTAGGGTTTAGGATTTAGGTGTTTAGGGTTTTGAGCTTAGGGGTTTAGGATTTAAGGTTTAGGGTTTAGGGTTGAGGTTTTAAGGTTTAGGGTTTAGGATTTTGGGCCCGTTTAATGTACTTACGCCCCTCTCCTCCGAATCGCGGTTGGCCCTTTAAAGCCTAAGTAAGATCCCACCCAATCTTTGGCCCAGAAAGGGAAATCTATACTGTCTCAAAGGCCTACCTGGGAATCTGTGCTAGGCTGCCCGTCGCATTGCGAAAAAAGCTTCTTTCCTCCGAGAGGCTTGGGGGTCCTCGGTTCCGGTTTATGGTTTAAGGCTTAGGGTTTAGAGTTTAGGGTTTATGGTTTAGGCGGGTGGTAGTAATGATCAGCATGGGGATGATGCTGAAAACCGTACACGTAACCTTGCTACGAGTGCAAAAACGCCAAAGACTGTCACCACAGGAGGCATCACCGCCCCTAAACAATGAAGTAGTAGTAACGTACTAGCAGCAGCGAAAATCTAGTAAATGCGATGGCACTAATGATAACCGTAACTGCAACAGCAACTGCATTATGGCTCTGCAATACCAACAACAACAGCCATACAACCAATACACTAGCGTAGCAGCTGCAGTACCGACAATAAGATTCATAAGTATACCAAAAATTAACAGTACTAATAAAAAGAAGAACAACCATGATTCACGCCAAACTCACCTAAACCAAACCCTAAACCCTAAAAACGTAGTATTCTCGGAACACCGCACATCATCACAAAAACGAACTCGAAGGATGCCGGCCTTGACAAACGTAGGAGTTCAGGGTTTTGAGTGAAGGGTTTAGGGTTTAGGGTTGGCGAAGGTTTAAGGTTTAGGGTTGGCGCGGGTTTAGGGTTTAGCGCTGGCGAGGGTTTAGGGTTTAGGGTTGGCGAGGGTTTAAGGTTTAGGGTTGGCGAGGGTTTAAGGTTTAGTGTTTAGGGTTGGCGAGGGTTTAGGGGGTTGGCGAAGCTTCAACCCTGAACCCCAAACTTTAAAGTTAAGGGCTTAAGGTTGAAAGTCCGAAGATCCTAAGATCCTGGAATTCTGGCTTCGGGGCTACTTCGCAAATCCCCCAACCTCATCTCTCACTCCCGAAACCCACATATTACATGCGCTTAGGTCTTGAACCCCCGATGCTGGGCTCTTGGGCTCTTGCTAAAGCACTGAACGCAAGGCTTTAAGGTTTGGGGTTTAGGGCTTTAGGATGCGGGGTTCAGGGTTTAGAGTTTGCCTCAAGCCCGAAACGCACCATCCCCCGAGCCACAAAAGCTCGACTCGACCCCAGCAACAAAAACTTAGGGGTTTTAAGGGCCGCCTACCTACCCTTTAGTATAGGGTCTGTATTTGAGTTTGAAGTTTGGGTCCTTGATATTGTGAATCTCCCAAGCGACCACTGAAATTGCTTTGTCCTTTCCCTTCTCCCCTGAAGATCTGAGCCCACCGAGCTGATCCCTCATGGAGAACTCCTCAACCCAACCCCAAATTCTAAACCCTGAACCCTAGTCCCTAACACTAGCGCCCTAGAACCCACAATCAAAGTCCTTAACCGAAACAACCGCTGCCGTGTCGGTCCTTCAGCTGGGCCGTCCTTGTGCTGCCGTTTCAGAGAATACAGGACATTGACCCATTGAGTTACCGTAGCTTATGTATGAAGGCAATGCTCATTTTCGGTTCGATATTTGCTGAACTGCGGTCTTCAGCCACGTCACTGTACACCCTCAACAACTGGGATCCTCGTGTTTAAAGCGGCTGAGTAGGCACTCCGTGCACGAGCACACCCCATAATAATGTAGAGTTTTGATCTCGAGTATCCGCCCAACAGCACGCAACACATACAACGCACTGACCTGGCAAGGAGTGCTCTATACACTGTGCGAAGCGCGGGTCTTCGGGTTGGTCCAGGATTCAGGGTTGAAGGTTTCGGGTTTGGGGCTTCTTTAGGGTTTGGGGTTTAGGGCTTGGGGCTTCGGGCGTGGGGCGTTGAGTTTCGGAGATTCCGGGCTGAGGAAGCAGGATTCACTCGTGGTGTAAGGATGTTGGTGTTCGGGCTCCAGGTCTATCGCTTGACACTCAAAGCTTAACGATTCTTCCGACCTGTACATTACAGGCAGCAACCACCTTTCAAATCCGAACGGGACCAGAAGAGAGAAAAAAGTGCTCCACTTCAAAAAGTACCCAGACCGTCGTTGCGTAGAGGCCGACAACAATTACCTCGGGCACACAATGCTCCAAAATAGTATCACTGATGATTCAAGCCCACGTTCTGTCAATACTTCTCCCCAAACCTTACACCCCGAAACCTTAAAGCCCAAACTCCAAAAAGCTTGAAAACCCGAAACCCTACATGAAACCCCTAACAACCCCAAAACCCGTATAGGAACCCTTGCAGGAACTCTTAAAGGAATAACAACCTTACAACATCTGAAACGTCCTAAACTCCTATACAACACCCTGCCCGAAACGCACTGGGCCCAAATGCGAGCCGAAACACAGGGAGCCGGCACCCTCGTGCCCTAAAAGGTGCGACAAGTATGCCTCATGTGACTGGAAGTTTTAGGTCGAAAGGGTCGTCTAGGGTTTTCAGAGAGGGTTTGGGGTTCAGGGTGTGGGGTTGCGGGGCTTAGAATAGGGTTTTGGGATAACTTCTAATGTAATTGTATAGGAAACTATATATTCTTGCCGACGCCTGCACTAGGCTTCACAAAAGTTAAGGGCTCAGGATTTGTGGCTTAGGATTTAGGGTTGAGATATGTTTTAAAGGCTTACATGGACCCCTGAAACGGAATTCCTTCTCATGTGGTCTAATATGGTACGAATCCCAGAAACAATATTAAGAACTTAAAGTATGTAGTTTTAGGTAGGGGTTTAGGATTGCGGGTGTAGGGTTCAGGATTTAGGGTTTAGTCGACCGGTTGTCAGCTTTGCAGGCACACTAACATGCTGGAAGCACCCTGAACCCTCAACCCTGAAGCGCTAGCCCTACAACCCCTAAAATGTACTACAGGAGCCGTAATAATTAGAATAGGGTTTTGGGGCCAATGATACTACACCTATACATAAGAAACCCCCAAAATAGTATTGGCAATTATTCAAGCCCCTATAGTAGACAAGCACACAAGCACCCCAAGTCCTCAAGCCCCCGGGCCTTGAAGGGACTCCTAAGAAAACCCTACTTAAAGGATCCTGGGACTTAGTAACTAGGGTTAAAAAATAAGGTAACTATACTTATAATTACTTATAACCCCAATTAGGGTACTTATAACCTTACTTACTAAGTCCCCTGATCCTCCAAGTAGGGCCAGCGCCAGAAAGATCGAACCCTGCACACATCCTAAGCCCCAAAGTTGGGGGGGGGGTGAAACACTTTCAACCTAGAGACTCCAATATCCCTTAATTAAGGAATATACCTTAAATCATATTAGGGATCCTATTATAATTTAAGGTATATTCCTTAATTAAGGGACATTGGAGTCTCTGTCAACCCTACACGACCCTGGCCCCTGCATCCTAAACCCGAAACCCAAAACCCCAAACCCTACTGCACCTTAAGCCCAAAACCCCGACACGCTAAACCCGAAACAACCCTAAGCCAACTCTGAGAAGGTCAACCCTCTACGTCCGAAACGATGGGTTCCGGGTTTCATATAGGCTCCTTTAAACGACCTTGTAAAGTCGTCTATACCCAAATCTTGCAAAATCCCTTAGTCAATTAATGTACCTGAAATCTTGGTAGGATCCCTAATATGAAGGACTGCTCCTGAAATTGCAAAGATTATCACATGAAGGCGTATATTGGGCTTTCTGGAAAGCCAGCAACCCCATATAACCAGTCTAAACAAGTCTAAACCCTCTCGAAACCCCTGTATATCCAACTCCCAAAACCGCGAATTCAGAAGCAACCCGAAAATCCTCACCCCTCAGCCAGAAACCCTCAACCTTGAAACCCCAAAGTCCTCCCCGAAATCCCCTCTACTTGGAGGATCAGGGGACTTCGTAAGTCAGGTAAGAAGTCCCCTAATTGGGGTTATAAGTAATTATAAGTATACTTGGAGGGGCAGGGGACTTCCAATTACAACCCTACTTATAAACGACTTACTAAGTCCCCTGGCCCTCCAGGTAGTTACCTTATGTATAACCCTAGCTACAAAGTCCCATGATCCTTTAAGTAGACCCTAAACCCTAAACCCTATAGAACCCTTAATAGTAACCCTATAGATCCCGTTAAGGAGGCCTTTAAGGAACCCTAGTTACTAAGTCCCATGATCCTTTAAGTACCCTAAACCCCTATAGATCCCGTTAAGGAGGCCTTTAAGGAACCCTAGTTACTAAGTCCCATGATCCTTTAAGTACCCTAAACCCCTATAGATCCCTTTAAGGAGCCCTTTAAGTACCCTAAACCCCTATAGATCCCTTTAAAGAGCCCTTTAAGTGCCCTAAACCCCTATAGATCCCTTTAAGGAGCCCTTTAAGTACCGGGTGGCCACTGGCTTGCTGCGCCAGTGTTGCCCTTGCCAGGGGATCACCCAGCTGAACTTCAGCCTCTTCTGGGGTTGCTGGAAGGATCATAAGGGTTTTTTTAAGGGATCTATAGGGGTTCCTTTAAGGAATCCATAGGGGTTCCTTTCAGGATCTATAAGGGTTCTATTTAGGCTCAGGGTGAGCTTCAGCCCTTTCTCGGCAGGAGAGTTTAGCTTTTTCTGGCCTTGGCCCTCTTGTCGGGTTCTAACCTGAAAGGATTCCTTAAAGGGTTCCTGAAGGGGCTCCTTAAGAGGATATGTAGGGGTTTAGGATCGGGCCTTGACCCTCTTGTTGGGTTCTAGGGTTCCTTTAAGAGATCTATGGGGGTTCCTTTTAGGGCTATAGGGCCTGTAAGGGGTTGGAACGGGGCCGGGGCCTGGCCCAGAGTCGATTCCCAAATTTGGGACCCAAAAACTATTCAAGGGTCTTGTGTAATATGGGGGCCCAAATGATTAGCTATACTATTTTGGGTGGTTCCTTATTATTCATATAGTATACTGGTCCCAAAACCCTACTCTACTTAGGAAGACCCCTTATACTAAACCCATATAGTAGCCCTTATAGCAACCCTCCTAAACCCTTTATAAGAACCCTTTAAAGGAACCCTAGCCTACTCTAATTATTAAGGCCCTATAGTAGGAACCCCCTTACGGGATCTACTTTTGGGATCCTCCGGGGTCTGGGTTCAAGGGGCTTCAGGGATCTGAAAAGGGTTTCCCACAAGGGCTATAGGGGCTTTAGGGGGTTTAGGGTCTGGGCCATGGAAAAGGGCTAAAGGGGATTTAGGTAGAGCTTTATGGCTTCAGGGTTTTAGGGGGTTAAGTGTTTTGGGATGTTAAGTGCGGTCAAGTGTTACTTAGATGTGCTTTATAACAGGGTCTGCATAAGGGCTCTATCAGAGTCTTATACTTATACATGTTCTGCACGGATTTAAGGGTTAGGGCTCAGGGCTGACGGGCTTAGCTCATCGAGCTCATCTACGGGCTGCGTCGAGCGCTGCTCTACAGGCTTGTTGACACCCTGATCCTCTTGACATTGACGCCCTTCTCGGGCTCACAGCTCGGAAGCTGCCTCTCCGGCTGCTCTTTGCGTGTAGTCAGCCTGTCGATCTCATCGAGAACATGTCTCAGCTCGGCCCTCATCCTCTTAGTCCTTTGCCACCTTTGTGACTTCGGCCCTGCCGAGGCGCTCAAAGGTCTCGATGACCGGCTGGGCCCACAGCAACTCCTTCTTCACGTTGAGCCCCGACCAGCTGCCAGGCCAGAAGTACAATCCGGTACACACGGAGGCCAGCCGCACTTATTGAGTGGGAGGACGCGCTGGCCGCATCTGGTACAAAGAAAGTACAGCGATTCATGGATGCGGCGCTTTTCATGGCAGCACTGGCATTGACCTGCACCTCACTGCAGTATTCGGGTTTTGGGCTTAGGGCTTAGCTCAGGGCGCGCAAGGTTGGGCGCCGGGGCGCTGGCGCCATCAGGGTTTTGCAGGAAGGTCATAAAGGTTTTGTGAGGTTCTATACTGGTCTTACAAGGCGGAATATGTACGAAGATGCCACTACCAAGGAATTCTTCAGCTCCCATATTGACGAGCATCATTGTTCAAGTCTTGGGGCCCGCAAGGGTATCAAAATCAAATGCCATGCTGTGCATCAGTCTGTCAGCCATAGAAAAAGTACAGACTTGACCACCTGAACCCCAACCCCTGAACGATAAGCCCTAACACTCGAAACCCGAATGCCCTAACATTGGATCCTCCACGCAACAAGCGAAGGGACCGCATCTGCAGGCGAAAGCATCAAAAACCGCCAAAGATCCTCAAGGCCCAACCCTGAAGCTGACATGGGAGTTTCCGAAAATTAATTTGGGGTCCTTATACTAAGGATCCTACTATTTAGGGTATTACATTAGGGTCCCCTATTTTCGGAAACTCCCATATGATTTCCATCATTGTGGAGGCTGCTTTTGAAAGTTTTGGGTTTAGGGTTTAGGACTTTAGGGTTTAGGCGTTTAGGGCTTAGGGTCTACATTGACAGATTCTGTTGGCCCCCGTTTTGAAACCATTTCGAGTTTAGGGATTCGGGCGTGCTGTCCCTTAGCTCAGCGTCCCGCGATTTGACGTCCTTGACGGGCGCCTGCAAAAGTAAGCGATTCCACTCCTCCGCCGGCCACGTTGGGTTTAGGGTTTTAGGGTTTAGGGTTTAGGGTTCAGTAGTTCGGGTAGTACTCGACTTCACGACCAACTTTGCATCATCGAATCATCAAGGAAGCAAAGCTACGTAACGGTAAATAACTCATATGCACAATAATCACCATCAGTCATCCATCATCATCATCATCAGCATCATCAGCATCATCAGCAACGACAACAGGATCATGAGCCTAAAAAGCTGTAGTCATCATCGTACTGCTCCCTAGAAAGGATTTGCAGGCTGCCCTCAGCTAGTAACAAATTCTTCAAAGAAAACGATGACCACTGCTGCGACTTTGTCATCATGCTTCGGACACCGTCTTAGAAGCCTTCAAAAATCATACAAATTACGCGGCGTCTGGAAATATGATCGGACGGGTTCTGCCACAGTTGGTAATCATCCTTCTGTAGCGCCAGATTCACTCGAATATTATCACTATGACGGCTGACATCATTCATTGCGTCCATATCTAGATGACTGCAACTATCGTGAACATTGGTAATGCACGCACGAGTCTTGTTACTGGGCGGTCTCGTCGGTACTCTATAACCACAAAAACCCCACAACCTGAACCCCTGAGACCATCTACCCTCTGAAACCCCAGAAACTCCGAAAAGCAAGTCCCACAGAAAATATGTCTGTATGTAGGTTATGTCTGTATGTTCGTAGATTCGTAAGTGTGTATGCGCTCATGTGTGTATGTATGTGTGTGTGTGTATGTGTATGTATGTAAGTACGTATGCATGTATGTTTGTATGTGTGTATGTATGTACGCATGTATGTATGCACCTAAACCTGCATACATGTGTATACAGATATATATAGAGAGAGAGATACACAAACCAGACCCCGCAACACGAAACCCGAAAGCCGCCCCAAAATCAATACGCTTCATCCACGACAACACTCCTAAACCCATAGCCTATGAAACCTAAACAAATGATTGCCTTCCAAACAGAGCAACTACAAAAACACAAGAATTAAATCTCTGCGCGGTCCTTTGGAAGAAACGGTGGCTGGTCACTGACGGCCTCGCCTCAAATTATTCTGTGCCATTCAAAGCTTTGAGTTTCCGTTTTGAGGCGTAGGGTTTAGAGTTTAGGGTTCAGAGTTTAAGCTTGCGGTTTCGGATTTTGGGGGTCTTAGGGTTCGGCTGTTGGCGTTAAGCCTCTGTTTCAAGGGGTTTAGGGTTTAGGGTTTAGGGTTTAGACGAGTCTTGGTGTTGAGGCGGTAGCTTTCAGACACCTAAATTACTAAAGTTGTTCTTGAAATGCCAATGCAGATGCAAACCTGAAAAACCCTAAGCCCTCACACAGTGGCGTTACTGACTAAGATAGGCTTTTGGGGTAAATTACTCTAGGCTCATAGTCGGGAACTTTCAGGCCCAAATATTGAAACCCAGGCCCCACACCCTCAAACCCTCATGAACCCCCAAACTAAACCCTAAACTCCCCTTAAAGGAGGCCCTAAACCCAAACAGCCCTAAACCCCTTTTGTTCCCTTTTGAAGAACCTTATAGAACCCTTCTAGAACCCTCATAGACCCGTTATTGGAACCCTAAGAGATCCGTAAACGGAAGCCCGAAGTCTTCGGTGCCTTCAAACCCGAAACCGTAAACCCTAAGTCCCAAACCCGAAACCCTAAGCCCCAAACTAGAACCCTAAGCCCGAAACCCTGAACTCTAAGCCGGAAAACCTACATCTCCGTAAGCCCCAAACTAAAACCCTAAGCCCAAAACCCTAAACCCTAAGCCCCAAAACCCTGAACCGGTGCCTTTAGGCAGATTGAGCCCCTTATCGGCGATGTCGGAGAAGCGCTCTCGGATCATCGCCTGGCTTTAGGGTTCCTTTAAGGGCTCCGGGAAGGGTTCCTTTAAGGGCTCCGGGAAGGGTTCCATTAAGGGTGGTTAGGGTTTAGGGTTTAAGGGTTTGGGGTTTCAGGTTTAAATTATCGGGTTTAGGGTTTAAGGGTTTGGGGTTTCAGGGTTTAGGGCCTGAAGTTTTATTTTTAAGGCTTCCAGGAAGGGCTTAGTTTGATTTAAGGTTTGAATGAACTTTACTTTAAGGCTTTCTGGTTTAGGGCTTTGGGCTTATTTTGTTCAAATTCCTCTAAGGGCTCCAGTAAGGAGCTCCACGGTTTAGGGTTTAGGGTGGAAGGGGTTAGGGTTCCTTGAAGGGCTCCTTTAAGCCTGTAAGGGATCTATGAGGTTTAGGGCTTAGAGTTGAGGGTTTATGGTTACAAGGGTTCGATATATAGTAGAAGCCAGAAAGTTGGAACATCATTATCCTCATGCCCTTAAGGTAAAGTATAAGGGATCCCAGCACTAATCCTCCTAAAGGCATGTTCCAACTTTCAGGCTTCTACTATAGGGTGGAAGGTTACTGGAATACTTCGGTGTTCTTTTTGCATCTTAGGGTTTAAGGTTCAATCTGAAATGACGACTTAAGGATCTGGTATGAAGGACTCGGGTTGAGGATTCAGGGCTTAGCATTTGGGATTGGGGGTTTCTGGAATAAGTCGGTGTTCTTTTTGCATTTTAGGGCTCGGTGCTTTGTGGCGCTGGGGTCGTACTACGAGAGTTTCAGGTTTGGGGTCCAGATCGGAAGCAGTCTTTACCCAGACCCGCGGGAGGATCTAGAAAGTAGATCTCCTAATTTGGGGCCCTATACTACTAAGGGTACTTTTTGGTACCCCCATTAAGGGATCGACTTTTTGGATCCTCCCGGGGGTCTGGGTAGGGATGTAGAGTTCTTTCACCAACCCTGAACTCTCAACCCTATACCCTCAACCCACAGCCCTGAACCCTAAACCCTCAGCCCAAACAAAACAAACAAAAAACTTGAACCCCCCTTGGGATTCAGGGTGGGTGTACGGTGGCTTAGACTTCCGTTCAGTGAAGACCGAGGATTCAGATCGGGGCCTATTGAATTAGAACAGGGATTAGGGTTTAGGGACCAGGGTTTAGGGTTTCTAAGGCTTAGGATTTAGGGCTTAGGGTTTAAGGAGGGCTTTTGATTTAGGGCTTAGGGTTTAGGGACCAGGGTTCAGGATTTAGAATCGAGGGTTTAGGAAATAGGGTTTAGGGTTTGGGGACCTAGGTCTCAGAAAAAACAATTAGAATAGGGCAAGAGGGTTTTGGTGTAATTAGAGCAGGGTTCTTTTGATTACTACAAGGGTTGCAACGTAGGATTTGGGATACAGTATGCTACAGTTCTATAGAAGCTATCAAAGGAACAGTAGCACCAGTTACTCCGACCCCTACATCACAGTGTTGGGGTGTGCAAGCTTAGGGTATCTACGGGTTCTGGGTCTTGCGGTTTAGAGTTTAGACTCCCTGTTTCCAAGGTGCCGGTAGTGCCACCGTCCAACTTGACAACATATCGCCCTGGCTCAGAAGGCCGGGGGACCTCGTCAAGGAAATCCAGGAGCAGTGCCATCAGGTCCTCTGGTGCTTCACGTTGCACAGCTGGCAAAGAGCTGGTCAACATCCTCGTGGCCATCCGGATTCTAACCTCCTCCACCGAAATCCGCTTCACCACGTCCTTCACCTCGGACTTCGCCCACCTCCAAACCTCCTCCTCTCCTCGTGCTCCAGCTGCAGCGGGTTCTCGCAGCCGTAGCGACGAACGGCCTCCTGCCCAGCCACGGCCTGCCAAACACGGGCCAGCTCCTCCCTTTCAGATGTCGCAATGTCGGCATTTCGATGGAACCTCCTCGTGGCTATGACCACTTCGAAGGTTTTGTACGGAGCTTTCCCGAAGAACTAAAAGCAAATAAGATACTGGTAATACATATATCAACAGCAACAGGATTAAGCTCAAGTAGTGCATCAAAGCAAGATAAATCATTCTATCCTGCCAGGGGTCAGCAAAAGGGAACGGGAAGAGTCCCCAGAAAACACAACACTGGCACTGCACTGGCATACTCATGGCTGAGGTGAACCGTGGAACCACCTAGCTACTTCCAGACCACGCTCAACCATTAAGCTTAAGCTTTAAAACCTGAAATCGAAATCGCACAAGCATGATGAGATGATTCTACTTGGTGAATAAGCCTTCTATGGCTACTAAGCTACTATATAATATGTATAGCAGCCGCCAAGAGATGCGTATATGCCTCCGTATAACAGTTATAGAACTTTGATACATGTTTTATGCAGCGGCCTCTTAAAAATGTTCGTATAGAAGATCCCCTTAAGGTCAAATAAGAGAAAACACAAACTCTCCCCAAGGCCTACCCATCATAGTACACCTCCACCATGAAGCTAAGACTTACGATCTTTGAACTTTGAACCCCTAAACCCTAAACCCTAAACCTAAACCCTAGGCCCTAAACCCTAAACCTAAACCCGAGCCCCTAAACCCTAAACCCCAAACCTAAACCCCAGGCCCTAAACCCTAAACCCTAAACGCCAAAGTAACTCCAAAGGCTCCACCCAGAAACCCACTTCAGGCGTGCACTCGGATTCTTTGGTAAGACCCAGACCTTCCAAAATCCCTTAATTCAGGAATATACCTTAAATCATATTAAGAATCCTATTATATTTTAAGGTATATTCCTTAATTAAGGGGTTTTGGAGTCTCTGGGGACTTAAAGAGTCTTCAACGGGCAGGGGTTTAGGGCCTCGGGTCTAGGGCGGTTAGTCATATTCGGGATCCCTTCTGTAGGTAAAAGAAACAAGCCCTAACTACGCAGCTGACAGGATCCACGTCATAATCATCATACAGACATCCCTTCTATAGGTAAACAAAGCAGACCCTAACTACCAAACCCGGAGGACCCAGATTATACAGACTGCGCTGTAAAGATTCTGATACCTGCTCAGAAGGTTTTGCGAAGTCTGCGCCGGGCCTGAGCCCGAAGCTTCTATCCCTAAACCCTGAACTCTAATGTAGGGGCCTTAATGATTAGAATAGGGTTCCTTTTAAAGGGGTCATTAAAGGGTTACTTTCAGGTTATTATAATATAGAGGCCTTAACAATTAGAACAGGGTGCTGGGGCCCGTTATAGTATATTTATAAGAAGGAACCCCAGGTAATTACTTAGTTCCCTATAGCTATAGTAGACCCCAAAACCTTTGCTCTAAACTCTGGATAGAAGCTAAACGTTAGGTTCTGGTTAAGGAAGTTAAACTCAGTTCCCAAGACAAGGATACAATACCACCGCTACTGTGACAACTTAAGATGCATTACCAAGGACCCTTCATGAAATCCTGCAGACAAACATGCACCCCTCATACACCCCCGGGCCGAAAGTTTCGACATGCAGCTTATAACATAGACATGTGCCGCGGAGAGGCGGAGAGCCCCAAGACCCGTTTTACGTGGCCAGCGTGGCGGAGTAATTACTTTCCNATAGTTCCCGGCGGAGAGCTTTGCGGGGTTGTGCTAGGAGTCTACGGGGGAAAAGGGGTCAACATGTGGTGATCTGTCAACTTCATGTTGTATGGCGAACTTTCGTCCTGCGGTAGTATAAGCTTACAGATACCCTTTTTGAAACCCTTTTCCAAAACCCCTCTGCTACGTGCTGCAGCCTCCAGCTCTTGCACACTCTCCTTCGGCGCTTCAGGTTTAGTTTAGAACTTAAGATTTCGGGTCTGTGGGCCTAGTCTTATAAAGGATCATGGGACTTAGTAGCTAGGGTTATAAAACTAGGTAGCTACACTTAGTTGAGGTGCTTATAACCTTACTTACAAAGTCCCCTAATCTTCCAAGTAGGGGTTTGGGGGTGTGTTCTCTAGAGCAGCTGTATTAACTAAGGAACCCATAGAACCCTTATGAATCCATTAAAGGAACCCCTAGAGGTAGGGTTTAGGGCTTAAGATGTAGGATTTAGGGTTTAGGGCTTAGGGTTTAAGTTTAGGGTTTATCGTTTAGGGCTTAAGATGTAGGGTTTAGGGCACTTTGAATTTAAATCTTAGACTGTTCTTGCCTCGGCTTCCACAAAAAGCTTCCAAGTTGGGCATCCATACAATGAGTATGCTACCTTCATGGTCCCTAATATGCACATGCAGATATATATATATATATAGACATATTTATATATATGTATGCATATTTATATATATATATATATATGTGAACATAGATATATATATATATTCTCTTATTTATGTCTCGTGATTCATTTACATATTGATATGTATACATCGGGAGGACAAAAGTTTCGACCCACTGGAGCTTTCTTGTCTCAAGACGTCTTGCGGAGTAGCAGAGTACCGAAAAGTGCGATTTACGTGGCCTGGCCAGCGGAGTCATTTTGTCCGCCGTCTTAAAATTGATCCTACTTTAATTTTCCGGAAGAGTAGCCTGTTGGTCCTGTCTGCTAGGATTCGATTTTTGGAATGGGGGCCTGCGTTCGACGAAACAAGGAGTAGGTCAAACTTTCGTCTTTCGTCCTACCGCAGAAGATTTGTACTTATATCTGTATAGGTAATATGTATATGTTTATGATATCTCTCCATATACATACACAGGTGCACGTACACGTGAGGGTCCCACAGGCTCTGATGAGATGCACGAATCGTCGAACGAAGCCTGGATTCGGTTGGGTAGCAAAAACACTGTCCTGTTTCGGATCGCGAAATAGGCCGTCACTCCAGGAGCCCAGATGAAAGAGTAACAGTAACATCAATAGTAACAGTAAATGTAATATCAACATTAAAGTCATAACAGTAGTAACAACAACATTAATACTGATAGTAATGACAGTGATAATTAAAAAAATACGGCAGTAATAGTAACTGTAACACAACAAGTAAGAGTAATAGTAGTAGTTATCGGGATTTAGAGAACTACGCATCTTGCCAAAGACTCCGCAACTCGTTACTCAGGGAATACCACGTAAATCATATCAGGCTTCCTGCAATGAGTTAGGGGATATTCCTAAATTCAGGTGCCTACCCCCTCTGCTTACCCTCAGCTCTAAACTCAATGCCCTACATCCTTAGACCCCTACACCCTGAAGCTCTAAGCCCTACTTAAAGGATCATGGGACTCAGTAACTAGGGTTATAAATAAGGTAACTATACTTATAATTACCTATAACCCCAATTAGGGGACTTATAACCTTACTTACTAAGTCCCATGATCCTCGCAGTAAAAACCTTGGATTCCATATAAATCCCAAACCCGACGCCACAAGCGTAAAGAGCCCCGTCAAGGTCGCTGTCTTAAGGAAAAACTCTGTTGAAACCATCCGAGGACCCTTTCAAAAGTAGGCCGTACCAAAACGATGTGATGAGACTTTGTAAACCTAAGCCCTAATCTCTAAGCCCAAATATAAAAAAAAGCCCCCCAGCAAGCTCCTTCCCAATGACGCACAGCGTCATCCCATTCGCCTCGGGCAACATAAAACCCTCTGCGGGTTCACACCTCCGAGCCCTACTTAGATCTTGGAGTTTCCGAAAATTAGGGGTACCTTATTTGGGGTCCTGATAATAGGGATCCTACTATCTAGGGTACTATATTAGGGTCCCCTATTTTTTCGGAAACTCCCATCTTGCGGTCAAGGAATACCAAACACAAGCAGGGCTTGGAGTTATAGGACCCTGTCTGTGGTCACAAAAGTTAAGAAGCTGGAGGTACATTTGTTGAAAGAGGCGATGCGTTGAATCCCTGAACCCGGAACCCTGAAAAGCCCTCACGCGTAATGCAGGCGCCTTGATGAATAGAATAGGGGTTTGGGGTACCTTATACTATACTTACTTACAATAAGGAACCCCCAAAATAGTATAGGCAATTATTGAGGCCCCTATACTAAACCCCAAAAAGTAATCCTAAGAGACCCCTTTAAAAGGAACCCTTCAAGGAACCCTTAGGTAATTATTAGGGCTTCTACATTCACAGATGCACTATGCCCTAAACCCTAAACCCTAAACCCCAAGACGACTTCTTCGCTCCCGCCCAGATGGCGACCAACCGGGAGTTCAGGATTTTCCGCTTCGAGCGCGTGGGCCGAGTTTCGCAGGAAGTCCAACCGGTTAATGTAGGGGCCTTAATTGTTAGAATAGGGTTCCTTTAAAGGGGTCTATAAGGGCTACTATAAGGGATCTATAGGGGTACTATAATGTAGGGGCCTTAATTGTTAGAATAGGGTTTCGGTGTCTATTATACTATAATTATAGTAAGGAACCCCAAGACCCTATTCTAATGATAAAGGCCCCTATGGTACGGCTTAAAGGATCTCTGACATGCGGCTTTAAGACTAGGCTCACAAAAATATCAACTACGTACTACTAACCCCAAGTACATTGCTTTTGAGCAACACGCACATCTGAACCCGGAAATTCCCTCGAAGCCCTTTGAACGACTGCCAGAAACAAAGCCGAACTAAACCCGAACCCCGAACCCCTTGAGACGGTTTTCAAAACCCTAAACCCTAAAACCTCAAACCCCAAACTAAACCCGAAAAACTTAAGCTCTATAAGACCCTAAAACCTAAAGCCTCAAACCCCAAACTAAACCCGAAAACCTTAAACTCTATAAGACCCTAAACCCTAAAACCTCAAACCCGAAACTAAACCCGAAACCTCAGACTCTAGAAGACCCTAAACCCTGAACTCTAAGCCAAAAAAGCCCCGAAACACTTTTCCCCGGCCCGGCCGAGTAAAACTCGTCGTAAAACTTCTGCATTTCTTCATAAAGGTCGAGACCTTCCGGGGTTTCAAGGATCATGGGACTTAGTAACCTCAAAGGGCTCCTTCAATGGGTTCTATAAGAGTTTCATAAGGGTTCTATATGGGTATTTAGAATACTTAAAGGATCATGGGACATAGTAACCTCAACGGGCTCTTGAAAAGGGGTTCTATAAGGGTTCCATGAGGGTTCCAGAAGGGTATTTAGAATGCTTAAAAGGATCATGGGACTTAGTAATTAGGGTTATAAAGGGTTCCTTAAAGGGCTCCTGAAAGGGTTCCTTAAAGGTTTTATAAGGGTTTATTGGTACTTAAAGGACCATGGGACTTAGTAACTTAAAGGGTGGTTTAGGGGTTTGTTTGAGGGTTCTATCCATAATTAGGGTCTTCCGGGTTTTGGGGCTTGAGGGATTTAGGGATTTGGGCTCAGAGTTCGAGGCTTTAGGGGCTTAGGGGCTTAGCGGTTACGGGGCTTAGGATGGCTTAGGGTTTAGGGGTTTAGGCGAAGCCGCATCATACCACCGCGGTCAATCTTAAACCCTAAACCCTGATCCCAGCCCGAAATCCTAACTCCTTCGACCCTAAAACCCTAAAACCCTAAAACCCTAAACCCTAAACCCCAAAACCCTGAACCCTAAACCCTAAACCCTGAAACCCTAAACCCCTAAAACCGTAAGCCGTAAGCCCTAAACTCGTTCCTCCGAGTCCTAACTCCCTTAGCCCGTGAGCTCCAAGCAGCTTTGAGTTTGGAGTTTCCATGGTCGGGCTTCCGGTTTGCAGCTCCAGGGTTTAGGGTTTAGGGATTTAGGCTTTAGGGTTTAGGGTTTAGGGTTTTGGGGTTTTGGGGTTTTGGGGTTTAGGGTTTAGGGTTTAGGGTTTCGGGTTTAGGGGTTTAGGGTTTGGGGTTTGGGGTTTTGGGGTTTAGGGTTTAGGGTTCAGGGTTGAGGGCTTGTTTTTTTGAGCGCCTTTTTCCGCCTTGCTTGAACCCGGAACATCTGTTTCAGATCAGAGGGCTTTGGGGTTTAGGGCTTTGTTTGAGGCTTTTTAAGGCTTCGGGTTTAAGGTTTAAGTTTAGGGCTTAAGGCTCGAGGTTTGGGGTTTAGGTTTAGGGTTTTTGTAAGGCTTAGGGTTTAAGGTTTAAGTTTAGGGCTTAAGGCTTAAGGTTTGGGGTTTAAGTTTAGGGTTGAGGGCTGGATTTAGAGTTGGGGGTTTGGTGCCGGGCGTCTAGTATGACGGGGGTTATTGTGGAATCCGGTAGATGCCGCATGTTAAGGACCATAATGACTGCGAGATCTCTTTGCTTCAAAGCGCTGTGCCTTGGCGTCCTACACCTTTGACTGACTGAGAAGCAAACTGCTTGAAGAAGGACCACAAGGTGGTTTAGGGTTCCCTTAAAAGTTCCTCTAATTCTAGTTAACCCCAGACCCTAATTAACCCCCAAGACCCAAAACCCTACATCCTGGACCCTAAACCCTAAACCCTGCAAAGGCCTTTCTCCTTTGGGTCGTCCCGCAGCATCTTATTGTTGCCGCAGGCCTTACCGATTTAGGGTTTAGGGCCTAATTTTAGGGTTCAGGGTTTAGGGTTTGGAGTGGCTTTGGGATGTCATTGCGCGCTTGGTACAAACTGAGCCCGGAACCTTAAACCCTCAAAGATTTACTCATTAAGTCCACTCCCAAGCCAAGCTCCCAAACATTCAAAATGCAAAAACACTATACCCTGAATTCCACGTCCGCCGAACCTGTCATGCCAGTTGCGCCTCATGGTTTAGGACTACCCTGTCTCTCCAGCATGTGAGGTTGATGTAACTTAGACTTTATGCGATTTGAGGCTACAGGTAGGGTAAAGGATCATGGGACTTAGTAACTAGGGTTATAACTAAGGTATCTATACTTATAATTACTTATAACCCCAGTTAGGGGACTTATAACCTTACTTACTAAGTCCCTGGATCCTCCAAGTAGGGTAAAGGAGCCTGAAACTAAGGAACCTTGGGGTCAAGGCTTCGGCGTAGGATGTGATGACCAGCCTGAACCCGTTTTACTATAAGGGCTTAGGGCTTAGGGTTTAGGGCTTAGGGTTTAGGGTTTAGGGTTTAGGGTTTAGGGTTTAGGGTGTAGGGTAGACTATAAGGGCTTTACAAGATGTAACAGAGTTTTTGTGTGGGTTTTTGTGGTTCCGTGGATCCCCTTCCGCGGATCCCCCTGTGGTGCAGCGCTCGTTCTCGTCCGTGCGTCGTGGTGGTCCTGGTGGTCCTGGTGGTCCTGGTGGTCCTGGTGGTCGTCCTGGTATCTTCCTTGGAGGTGTACGTGGTGCGTGATCTTTCACTGTTTGGGGATCTGCAATGGCACAAGAAGCTCTTTTGGAGTTTTGTACGGTGCCACGAGGCGTTTAGGGACGAAAAAAATAATAGGGCTTGGGGTGTCTGTTTCGATATAAGAAAACTGACTACAAAGAACACATGCAGTCAGCTACTGAACGCAAGCTCACTAGCGCCGATGTCTCTGTGTGCTCGTAGGACGTCGTAGGGCCTTGACGGAGTCCGGAGTTGTGAATTCAGTGCAAGGTCTGTAGGAGTACCTACGAACACTTAGCGGCTGGAAAGTTAAGGGAACGTTACTGCTACTTTTTCAGACCCCTACAATCCCTACATGTAAAACCCTACCAAACTTAGTTCTCAAATCCTGAGCACAAGCCTGACAAACCCTAAACTGTAAACCCTGAACCCTACAAGCCAACCCTACAGGCCAGACCATCAACCTTAGGAAGCCTGAATCCCTAAAGTCAAAAGACCTACAAGCTCTGAAGTACAACCCTTGAGCTTTGAACCCTAAACCATAAAGCCAAAAAGACAACCCTAGTTCAGGAGACCTATACTATTTTGGGGGTTCCTGATCATAATTATAGTATAATATACCCCCAAACCCTAGTCTAATAATTAAGGTCTCTATGTTTGGCTTTGGTGGGCTGGCTGGTTGTTGCTTCGGGCTCAGCTGCCGACGACGTGGAACGGGTGGTCGGGATTCGCACTCATGTTCAGAATGCCTCCGAGATCGTTTGGGAGTTCAGGGTGTAAGGGTTTACTTGGAGGGGCAGGGGACTTAGTAAGTCGTTTATAATAAGTAGGGTTATAATTGGGGTAACTCCATTTAGGGACCCATAACACATACTCACTAAGTCCCCTGCCCCTCCAAGTAGGGTTTAGGGTTCAGGGAGTAGGGGGATCCCAGGGGCTGCGAAACCTTACACCCTAAGCCTTAGAAGCCGAGCCTCTTGAATGAAACCAGGGTATCTGAATCGAGGGTTTAGGCTTTAGGGTTTAGGGTTTAGGGTTTAGGGTATCAGCACCCGAAACTTGAAACAGGGATCCCAGCGTTAAGCCAGTTTGTAGGTTAAGGTGTTCGTTGTCTCAAAGGCCTAAACCCTAAATCTCAGAGGGGCCCTTAGCTTCAAGCAAGGCGGCATATGTCCTGCCAGAACCCTAAGCCCCAGATAAACCCCCCTAAACCCCTACACCCTAAACCACCCTTATCCAACAGGGACCCCTGACCGCAACCTAAACGGAACCCCTACTGACAAAAAGGCGGCCTGTGTCCCTCATAAATCCTTTACAGTATGTCCCAGGCTCAACCCCCAACCCAAAAGCCCGAAACCCTAAACCCTAAACCCTCAAAACCCGAAACCCTAAACATCCTAAACCCTAAATCCTAAAACCAACCCTAAACCGAAACCCAAAAGCCGAAAATCCCAAATCCCTAAACCCTAAACCTAGACACCCTAAACCGGAATTCAACAAAGGCGGCCTGAGTCCTGCCAGAACCCTGGTAGAAACCTGGGAACCCTTGAAGGAAACCGTTACTCCACTGAACGTGGTTCCCTTTCAAACATTACAACTTTAGCTGTCTCTTATTACCGTAGGCTTCCAGTAACCTTATTATTGGGTCCTCAAGGGGTCTAGAGCCCTAAGTATCAGGTCCTGGAAAGCAGAGGGTTATAGTGACCAAAAGTTAAAGACTATTTCCAAGTACGATGAAACCGCTGCCGCTGTCCCGCCAGAACCTGAGACCCTCAACCCTAAGCACGAACTACCCTAAACCCCGACAAAGCAAAATATACAGAACATATACCCCAAGGAAACCTGTATAGAAAGCCTCATATAACCCTGTAGGGATCCCGAAAGAGACGGCCGGCCTACGTCCCGCCAGAAACCCGAAACACGAACTACCCTAAACCCAAAACCCCAAAACCCCAAAACCCGAAAACCCCCAAACCAATGACCCCGTTCTGAGGGTCGACATGGTTGCTAGTATTCTTCCTTTGAGGTTCCTTGTAAGAGTTAGTAGTTACGATATACACGCAAAAGCTGCCAATGTCCCCGAACCCAAAAGCCCGAAACCCTACCCCCTAAACCCAAAAACAACCTTCCTTAAGGTTCCTTTGAATAGTCATAATATAGATATAGATATAGATATACGTGTATATGTATACATATACATCCCCCAAGAGCGGCCTATGTCCCGCCAGAAGGGGTTGGTCACGCCGGCTTGGAACTCCGAGTCGACGGCGTTGATCTCCCGGTCGGTGCAGTCCTCCCCCCCCCCCCCCCCAAAGGCTTGGGGTTTAGGGGAGCTAATACTAATACTAATACTCACACTCATACTAATACTATAATGCTAATACTGTAATACTAATACCAATACTACTACTAAAACTAAGAGGGTTTAGGGTTCCGAGAGACTCCAATATCCCTTAATTAAGGAATATACATATACCTTAAATTATAGTAGGATCCCTCATATGATTTGAGGGATATTCCTTATTTAAGGGATATTGGAGTTTCTGGGTTTAGGGCCCCAAAGGGCTTTGAAGGGTTTGGGCTTTGTAGCTGCTGAGGTTGCGGGTCAGGGCTTTGGGGAGTCGCTGTCGCTGCCGGGTTTGAGGTTTCGGAACCACAAGCTGAAGGTACTTCGGGCTCTTGGGCACTGGGGTTAAGGTGGGGGTCTATATGGGTAGTTGTCAAAATTAGGGTCCCTTTTGGGGTACCCTAAATAGTAGGTGCCGTATTATATTAGGGACCCAAAAAGGGACCATAATTTTGACAACCACCCATATAAGTATGTAGAGCTTCAAAACACTTCGGCGTTGGGTTCAAGGTCTAAGGGTCTGGGAATGTAGAGTTTCAGAATACTTTGGCGCGGGGGATGAGGCTTAGTAAGCTTAGGGTGCTATCGGGGCTCGTGGGTTTGGGACCCGCATGTCCGTAATTTTTAGGGGCAAAGGACATCAATTGCACGATAGCTTGATAAGGAAGACCTGACAACAAAACGAAAACCCCATCCCAACCCCCCCTTGAAGCCCGAAAATGGGTCTAACCTGGACCCCAAACCGTGAGAACCCTGGAACGATTAGCGTTGGCGTCATTGTGCTTACTACTTACTTGTCCTAACATTCCTCCTACAAGCTTTTCTTCGGCGGTTAGTATTGCAATGATATTACGGTTCGTATTACTGCATCTTTGTTGTCCCGAGACCTTTAATCCCTAAACCCGAAACCCTAAAACCCTAAACCCTGAACCCCATGAGACCTCGAACCCTACACTGCCGAAACCCTACTAAATCCTGAACCCTATACTCGAAACTCCTTCGGAGTGCTCTGTCCTTCGTTAGCAAGGGCTCGGAGAAGAAGCGCGCGAAGCGATCGAGGGCATGGCCCAAAGCTTCCACTTTCACCTGGAACCTGGGGGACTGCCCTCAAGGAGGGTTTACTTGGAGGGCCAGGAGACTTAGTAAGTCGTTTATAAGTAGGGTTATAATTGGGGTAACTCCATTTAGGGTACTTATACCTCTATACCTATGACCTACTTACTAAGTCCCCTGCCCCTCCAAGTAAGTGACTGCAAAAGGATTCCCCGAGGGATTCTGGCAAGGTACTGTAAGGGTGTAGTACGAGGGCCTTAATGGATAGAGTAGGGTTAAGAATATACCTTCTTTTTCAAGACCTATCCTTAAACCCTAAACCCTAAACCCCAAACCCTAAACCCTAAACCCCAAACCCTAAACCCTGGATACTGGCCAAAATGGAGAACCCTAAAACCCCTAAAGGGTTGAGGATTTAGGGTCTAGAGCTTCGGGTTGGAGTTTCGGGACCCTAAACCCCTTCAAATTTAGGGGTTTCGGGACCGCACGGTTTAGGGTTTAGGGTCTAGGGTTTCGGGACCACACACAAGCTTTGTAGGGTTTAGGGTTTAGGGTTTAGGGTTCAAATTTAGGGTTTCGGGACCACGCACCCCCTTTGTAGGGTTTAGGGTTCAGGGTTCAAATTTAGGGTTTCGGGAGCACACACAAACTTTGTAGGGTTCAGGGTTCATGAGAGTGCATTGAGATGCTTCGCATTGGTTTAGAGTGCTTTTCAGATCCTAGGGCTCTGCAACGCCGTACGCCACTTCGTGGATATCCCATCACCGGTTTAGGGTTTAGGGTTTTTTAAAAAAAAAAGAGGTTTTTTTTTAAAAAAAAGAGGGTTTTTAAAAACCCTCTTTTTTTTTTAAACCCTCTTTTTTATCAGACAGATCTGCTATGCTTTCTCTTCACGCTCGCCAGTGAGTTTACGGGGGCCAGCAAATGCAAGCAGACTCAGACGGAACGGAGCCTAAACCCTAACAGTGTTCCCTCAAGCCTAAACCCCAAACAGCATTCCCTAAACCCTGAGCATAAGCCCTGATAGAAAGCGAAATACAAACCCTGTGACCTTTTTTGAATTGATTCATTAAAGGAACCCTGAAAGGAACAATGCCTCAACCCCAAACCCCATTCGACTCTCTCTGAGATCACGGCATATAGTTGGTGGTCCAGCAGCCTGTGTTCCTTGGTTGCTCGGGGATTTACTGCATGGAATGTGCCAACCTGGAGCACGCTTAGGGCTCCGTGAAGGGCTCCCATCAAGAGATCCGCAAGGCTTCCATGATATGAGGGTTCTATAAGGGCCAGGGGACTTAGTAAGTCGTTTATAAGTAGGGTTATAATTGGGGTAACTCCATTTAGGGTACTTATACCTCTACTTATAACCTACTTACTAAGTCCCCTGCCCCTCCAAGTAGGGTTGAGGGTGTGCGGTTTAGGGTGTAGGGCTCCGGCCTGCGAGCATTGATCAGTGCTTGGAACGCGACATGGCGTGTCTTCTGCCGTGGGCCTCAGGATCCCTAAATCCGAAACTTCAAAATAGGACCCTAAACCCTGAACCCTAAAAGGGACCCTAAACCCTGAACCCTAAAAGGGACCCTAAGCCCTAAACGGGACCCAAAACCCGAAGCACTGAGGGGGACTTGAATCGGACTTGGCGTTCTACCGGCTCAACGCAGCAGAGTTTGGAGGTTCGGGTTTAGGGCGGTTTAGGGTTTAGGGTTTAGGGTATCCCAAGAGAAGGCTTGCCTTAAACTGCTTACCTGCGGCGAAGTGTCGCGTTGGCTGCGCCGCCATTCTGCTCGATGAATTCGTGGTATTCTCCTCCAGCCCTACACTTTTACCCCTGAGATCCTTTTCATTTTAGGGCGCCCGGGAGCAAGGCCCAACAAAATCGACCGTTTAGGGTTTTCTGCAGCATGTTTAATTCAAACCCACAAAGTGCATAGTTTGTATGCCTATTTGGGTCTGTCGACAGGTTTGTTCCTGAGAAGACAATGGGACGAAACAGAAGTTGCCAGCAACCCCGACATCAAACCTCTGGACCGTAACCAAACCCGCCTAGACCTTGAAACCCCAAAGCCTAAACCTTTTTCCAAAACCCTGAACCCCAAACCTTTAGCCCTATACAAACATCCTAAGCCCAAGTTTAAATCCAACTCACACCCTAAACCTCGAACTCCCAGATTCATGTGGGAGTTTCAGAAAACAAGAGCCCCCGACAGACACCCTAAATATCCTTAGATAGTAGGATCCTCATTATACGTACCGCAACAAAACACGGACGCCATAACGGCCTTCTCCTACTCTCTATCCTGCCCTTTAACCGCCGAACCCTAAACCTCAAACCCCAAGCCCTAAACCCTGAAGCCCCTATAGATCTCTCGAAGAAGCAAAGAAAGGAGCCCTTCACCCCGAACCACCAAAGCCTAGAATTCCCACGGTATCATTTGAAGGAACACTTAGGGTATCCCAAAGGAACCCTCAAGTTCGCGTCCTTCTTTGGGGTACTTCTTCGTACCCGTGAAGAGCATGTGCTCCAAGAAGTGTGCCAGACCGGGAAGATCTTTTCCTTGATGTTTTGGGGGTTTAGGGTTTATGTTTGAGGCGTTTTGGTTGTTTGGGGGGGTGGGGGTTTGTCGAAATTGCATAAGGTTTGGGTGCGGAGCTTTGTCGGGTTTTGGGCGAGTTTGGGATTGTTTTGGTGGTTTAAGCGCTTAGGGGTTTAAGGTTTCGGGGTTTAGCGATTACGATTCGCTAGCATAGGTTTTAAATCTAGATTTGAACCACACGCCCAAAGAATCCCATGACACTAAGAACATGAAAAGTTTTCATACTCTCACTCACTGGAAAACCCTTTCGACACCAGGTAATGTTCAATAATGCACCGGAAACCCTACAGGCCAGCCCAGAATAAGCCGCAAAACAACTGTAGGCCCTAAGTTCATAAGCCAGTTGCCCACGAACTAGTATAGGGTCGGAATACATTTGGAAAGGGAAGCTTAGCAGCTTGTTGGGGAGTTTAAGGGTGTGGTTGGGGATTGGGGGTTGAAGGGTTTAGTGGTTTGGAGTTTACGCGTGTAGGGTTCAGGGTTTTGGGTTCTAAGCTTTGGGGGGGTAGGGGTCCAGGGCCTTTTAGGGTTGGCTGTACACAAGCTCAGTCTGTCAAGGTGCTTGCAAGGATCCTACAACGAATCCAGAACGATCCTGTGCTTGATCCCTACAGCCTCAACGATCCTTCAAGAAGGGCTTTGGGGTTTATCGAGGCTGTATACTTGGAGGGCCAGAGGACTTCGTAAGTCGTTTATAAGTGGGTTATAATTGGGGGTAACTCCATTTAGGGTACTTATAGCTCTACTTAAACTTACTTACTAAGTCCCCTGCCCCTCCAAGTAGGGTTTAGTTTGGGTAGAAAACTCATCCAATATACATGAGCTGAAGGTCTTTGACCAGTCGTTTCCATTCTGTTCGAATAACTTGGGGAACCGCCTTTCATTCAGGGCTACTTGATTTTCTGCGCACTCTTAAGTCCAAACCCAAGAAACACTGAACCTAAAAACCACTAAACCTAAAGCCCTGAAGCGTTGAAGCTTATAAACCCTTTGAACAAGAAACGAAACTCACAAACCCTGTAAAACCCTTGTCGAACAAGTTGTACAGACTCTTACAAAGCTCTACATACAACCCTGAAATGTTACACTATAAGACCAGAACGCATAAACCCCAAACCCCATACGCCCTCGTGGCCACTGGCCACTCTACTTATGCCGACGCGGAACTTTCGTAGCACATGCCGACCTGGCTGTTCATGGCAGAAAGGAGGGGTTTCAAAATTCGGGATGCCCTCTGTTTATTTTGAAGGATATTGTAAGGTGCTGTGTAAGGACTAAACCCTAAACCCTAAACCTGCAACATAATTTCTCATGGGGCCTCCAGGGATTCATTCTGGCATTTAATGAATTTCTGTAAAGGTCCCTTCCTGGGGGTCTCTATGTTAGCAGTACTGGTATTTGAGGCGGTTTCTTGCAGGACTGCCATGCAGCTCCGACTGTCTGGCTGTACACCCGGAAAATATACTGTGATGGTGTTTCGGCAGACGCAGTCATCAGGCGGCCGCCGAAGAAGATGGGGAGCTGGAAGGCATCTTGGGATGTCCCGCTGCTATCCAGACCCTTTGGTTAGAGATTCGGGAGTAGAATGAAGAATACCAGCGGTCGATCGTTCTCAAGTGCTGCTTTTCCAGGGTTTAAGTGTCTAGGCTATAGGTATACCAGAAGTATGCATGTCTGAAAGATACACTTGTTTATCGAAGTAGGGAATCGGCTTTGCCAGATGTGCCGTGATTTAGTGAAGGCGATGAAGGCGCTGACGCCTCTAGCAGCGAATGCAACTTCACTTAGTCACCTAAATTCCTCAGATAGATTCACTTGGGCGCTGTCTGCGTAGGTGATTCTACCAGGATTTGTAGGGTGGTGCTGCAACTCTTACCCTAAACCCTAAACCCCTACACCCTAAACCCTAAACCCTAAACCCTGAACCCCTAAACCCCTAAACCCCTAAACCCTTAACCCTAAACCCGTAAACCCCTAAACCCTAAACCCCTAAACCCCTAAACCCCTAAACCCTAAACCCTAAACCCGTAAACCCCTAAACCCTAAACCCCTAAACCCCTAAACCCTTAACCCTAAACCCGTAAACCCCTAAACCCAACCCCTAAACCCCTAAACCCCTAAACCCTAAACCCTAAACCCCTACACCCCTAAACCCCTAAACCCTAAACCCCCAAGTTGTAATCAAAGTGGAATCGCCTCATCCTGGACCGGCGAAGCGGCCCCAGACTGCCCCGTCCTCTTGAAGTGCAGACCCAGAAAGCCCAAAACCCCTTAATTCAGGAGTACAGCCGAAATCATAATATGAACCCCCCCTTATAACTTAAGGTATATTCCTTAATTAAGGGGTCTGCGGAGCTCCCATGTGAGTCAGCATCAGCTGGCCGATCCTGGATACGTTGACGCAGTTTTGCGCATCCAGAGCCGAGAATCGGAACTAGGCTGGGCCGCAAGAACGGCAATGCAGGGCGATGATGCACTTGCCCGTTACTCGCCTGCTGAAGAGGAAGTTCTGTTGCACAGCTCCAAATCCTCAACTGGAGGTGAACGGCGCCGAGGAATATTCTGTCAGGAGCGGTATTCTTTCGAGCCAGCTCAGACAGCTTGTAGCGCCTTGTGCCGGCTGCATACGCTTAGAGATGCTTGGAGTTCAAATTCTCCACAGGAACTCAGGCCCGTACTCCCGTGCTAGAGTCTCCAGGCCCGAGGTAATTTTTCGGATTTCGGTGCTTTTTGAGCCTCCCAAACCCTGAACCCTACACCCCAAACCAACCGGCAGAGTCTGGGGATGTAGGCTTTGAGCACCCTACAGACCCTGAAGTTTCGGAGTGCAACATGTCTGCCCGAAGACGCTGAACCTTTGAAGTAGGATGCAATCCGCCCAGACGGAAAGAAGACTCCTTGACTTGACTAACCCATGGGTCAGGGTTCAGAAAGTCTGTGGGGCTTGAGGACTTCAACCTATGCATACAAAAACAATCGGTTAATGTAGGAACCTGATTAAGAAACCTTGGGCCTATAACCCCAAAATAGTAGGATCATATAAGAAACCCTAATAAAGGCCCAAGGTTCTTAATCAGGTTCCTACATTATCACAAACAACATCCTCCAAACAAAACTGGGGACTGAATGATTAGGGGACACTTGGAGGGGCAGGGGACTTAGTAAGTAGGCTATAAGTAGAGTTATAAGTACCCTAAATGGAGTTACCCCATTGCCAATTATAACCCTACTTATAAACAACTTACAGAGTCCCCAAGCCCTCCAAGTAGACCCTAAACCCTAAACCCTATAGATCCCTTTAAGGAACCCTATAGATCCCTTTAAGGAACCCTTTAGGAACCCTTGCTAAGTCCCCTAAAGGCCCTCCAAGCAGGGCTCCCCTTTAGTCAGTTCGAAAAGGTCCTTCAGATAAAGTTTAGGGTTTAGGGTTTAGGGTTTAAAGACCCTTTAGAAAGGATCCCTATGTAAGGAAACCCTAAGCCCCTAAACACCTGCAAAAACAAATACTACCCCAAAACCCTATGCAACTCAACCCTGAAGCCCAAAAAACTCTTCAAAACTTGAATGCAGACACTTAAACCTTAAACCGCTTGTGAGACTTCCGCAAAAAACCTGTAAGAAACCTCCAAATCTTAAACCCTAAACCCCTTTAAAATCCTAAACCCGAAACCTTAAACCCTCAACCCAGAACCCTGAAGAATCCCTGCCCCAAACCAGATAGGCGCGCATTGACAGTTAAGGCTGCTCCGGCTTTGTCGCACTTTGCATCGGAGCCGACCACTACCTCTGCATCTTCGGCTTTTGGGGTTTAGGGTTAAGGGTTCCTTTAACGGTTCGCTCTGCCTTTTACTTCAAGCTTTTGGGGTCTTTTAGGATTGACAGATTTCGAGGTTTGAGGTTTCGGTTTAGGGTTTAGGGTTTAGGGTTTTCGAGGTTTCGGCCTAGGTTTTGGGGGTTTAGGGTTAGGGGCTTAGGTTCTTAAGGTCCCTGCAGCTGGGTCTGGGGTCTATTATACTATAATTATAATAAAGAGGCCCCAAAACCCCATTCTAATTATTAAGGCCCCTATGCTATAGTACCCTTATAGATCCCGTATAGTATCCCTTATAGATCCCTTTAAAGGAACCCTATTCTAAATATGAAGGCCCCTATATTACTTGGGATCGCTTCAGCATTTCCCTGTTTTGGGAGCTCCTGAGGAAGAAGCCCCAAGAACGCACAGATCGATGTCGCATGATCCATTTAAATAAAGCCGAAACCTTTCAGGGGTTCCTTTAAAAGAACCCTGCAAGGATCTCTTTTAAGGAACCCTTTGAAGGATCCTTTCATTAAAGGAACCCTTAAAGAATCCCTCTAAAGGATCCCTTAAAGGTTCCTTCAAGGGCTTACTTAAAGGATCATGGGACTTCGTAACTAGGGTTATAAATAAGGTAACTATACTTATAATTATTTATAACCCCAACTAGGGGACTTATAACATTACTTACTAAGTCCCATGATCCTCCAAGTAGGGTTCCTTTTAAGCTCCCTTTTAAGGGGATCTATAACTTCATATCACAAGGTGCAGCTCCAAAACTAGTCGCAGGGCGTTCGAACACATAATCGCTAGACCCCCAAAGCACCCTGATGACATCTGAACGCAGTCCCGAATCTCAACTCAAAAGCATCGATATGGTTCAGGGTGTGAGGTCAAGGATCCAAGGCGTCTGAGGGCTTGCAAACAAACCCAAAGTCCAACATAAAGGCCCTTGATCGTTGAATAGTGTTTCGGGGCCCCTTATAGTAAGCCTTATAGTCCAGCTATGACAATGGTCCCTAGTAATAGTATTACTCGCTCTTGTAGTAAAGCTCTCTGTAAGTCTCACGGGAAACAACGGTCGGACTTGTCGAGTGCCTTCAGCGCATTCGGCAGCTCGAAGAACGCGTATTCGCGTCCTCGGGTGACAACCCGGAGCTCGAGGACCCTGAACCCAGCTTTTACTACTGATGAAGAAATCATCATTATCATCATCATCATCACCGTCATCATCCTATTCAACGTAATCACCATCATAATAATCATAATCATCGTCCTACTGCTGCTACAGCTGACACTACTGCTGACACTGCTGCTGACACTACTGCTGACGCTACTGCTGACACTACTGCTGGCACTACTACTACTACTCCTCCTCCTCCTGCTGCTGCTGCTGCTCCTGCTCCTGCTCCTGCTCCTGCTCCTGCTCCTGCTCCTGCTCCTGCTCCTGCTCCTGCTCCTGCTCCTGCTACTGCTACTGCTACTNGCTACGGCTACGGCTACGGCTACTGCTACTGCTACTGCTACTGCTACTGCTACTGCTACTGCTACTGCTACCACCACCACCTCCTCCCTCCACCACGACCACGACCACTACCACTGCCACTATCAATACCAGTATTATTACTACTTCTACTACTCCTACTCCTACTCCTACTCCTACTCCTACTCCTACTACTACTGCTACTGCTACTGCTACTACTACTACTACTACTGCTACTACTACTACTACTACTACTACTACTCCTTCTACTACTACTACTACTACTACTACTACTACTACCACTACTCTACTACTACTACTCTATTACTACCACCACCGTCACCACTACTGCCAAATGTCATCGTGACATCCAGTGTCAAGCTAGAAACAGTAACACTGGAACATCTAGTGGCAACGCCAATCATGTTCGTCCAGGTGCAGATTGACATCCCAAAAGACTCCCAACAATTTACCGGAGCCGTTTGAACGCAAAGCATGAACCCCCAAAATTTGGGGCCGTCACGATGCGTGTCGGGCTTTCGGATTTCCACCGACATCGCGAAGCGGTGGGCTCAAGACCAGGGTGTCGGTGTGCACTTATTCGGGCTGTTGGCCGAGTTTTTCGTTAGTGATGTGAGGGGTAAAGACTATCATGGAGGGAGTGACTTTCATACTACAAGGAGGAGCAGTTACAGGAAGAATAACAGCTTTCTGCTTTGATGAAAGGCAGGTATTGCCTGCCAATCAATCTTGACAGGCCTATTTTGCGGGAACTTTTCAGCTGCATGGTGCAATTCCTAGGCTGAGGGTTCAAATCCCAAAGAAAAGCCTACAGAACCCTGCAAAACTCCGTCGAACAGGGTAGCGTGTTTGCCGTGGATTTTGCACAACCCGCGCTCTGAGAGCAAAGTCTGCGGAATGGATTTGCAGGGTTGTACAAGGGGGCTTGTAAGGCCTTTTGCGGCACCCGAAAACGCACCTACTGTATATAAGCAAAAGGCATCAGGTTGGGATATACCATAATTCCCCCTTTTAAGCAAGCCAGTAAAGTAGGGATCTCCGCTCCAAAAGTTTATGCTCGGGTGCTTTGAGAACTTTTGTTTAAGGGTTTCGGGTTTAGGGCTTCTAAGGGCTCAGGGTTTAGGGTTTCTTGTGGCTTAGGGCTGAGGGCTTAGTTCCTAGGGTCCCCTGCAAGGGCAGAAGGGTGATTGAAGCCTTACGGGTGGAGGGTTTAGGGCTTGGGGTTGAGGGTCTACTTGGAGGGCCAGGGGACTTAGTAAGGGTTCCTAAAGGGCTCCTTAAAGGGATCTATAGGGTTCCTTAAAGGGATCTATAGGGTTTAGGGTTTCGGGTCTACTTGGAGGGCTTGGGGACTCTGCAAGTTGTTTATAAGTCGGGTTATAGTTGGTAACTCCATCTAAGGTACTTATAACTCTACTTATAACCTACTTACTAAGTCCCCTGCCCCTCCAAGTAGGGGTTTAGGATTTCGCGTCTTGGGTGAAGTCGAAGAGGCTTTCGAGGCATATCGTACTATACGGATATTACAGGGCCCTTAATACTACAGAATACAGCTCTCAGTAGGGCGCAGGTCTTGAAGGCTTCTGCTTGCGCTTTGTAGCAACGGCTTAACATTCAAGGCTTTAATTTAAAGCTTCAGGGTTTAGGGGTTGGGGGCTTGGGGGTGTGGAGTTCAGGGTCGAAAGTTTCGTCAGGGTTTAAAGCCTGTGCCCTCAAACCCTACGGAGAAACGGCTGAAAGGTCAAAGGCTCAGAAAACTATGAACAAAACGACCTGCGCATCCGCATGCTCTGAAACCGCCGAAACCCCAAGAGACACTAACTTCCACAGAACAGCTATGCAGCGGAGGCCTAAAACGCACGAGCCCGGGCCCTGGATGCTACCGGAACCCTAAACAACCTACCTGTGCCTAGCCTCTTTGTTCTGATACTATTTTGGGCGGCTCCGTGTTATAAGTACAGCATCATGGGCCCCAAAACCCTGTTCCAATTATGAAGGCCCCTATATTCTTCCCATGATTTCTAAAATAGAAGTTCTTAAGAACGTAGGTTTTATGGGCTCAGGTAGACCCTGAATTGGAGGTCTCGGGGTCTCTCGGGTCTTGTATGCATACCGGCGCTGGGGGGGCTTAGGGTTTAGGATTTAGGATTTAGGATTTAGGGTTTAGGGTTTAAGATTTAGGATTCGCCAGCGCAGTCCTGGCGCCCTGATCAAATCCGCTTTCTAGCAATTTGAAGCAATTTCGGTGGCTTTCCTAAGCCCTAAAATTTTAATTCTGTTTTCCCGTTTTAGTGTTTGGGGTGGGCGGCGCCCCTAATCCTTAAAGTTTGAATTCTAGTTTCAGGCGCCCCTGCCCTCCTGCCCCTTTTGTCGCCCGCCCTGCCCTGCCCTGCCCTCCCCTCCCCTCCCCTCCCCTGCCCTGCCCTGCC
>BGNK01002233.1:75897-107913 GCA_003297005.1 Symbiodinium sp. clade A Y106
TTGTGCATTGGAAAATGGCAATTTACTTAAACTCAATTGTGGCTGCCGGTTGCTTTCCTTCAATCCTGCCTTCCTTCTGCTCGTCAAACAACAACTTGCTCTGGCGCACTTACGCGTAAGCCTTCGAAAATTTAGGGTTTAGGGTTTAGGATTTAGGGTTTAGGGTTTACGCTTCAAGAACCCTTGAACCCTTCTCCGTGCGTTTTGCGGGCGGCCAGCGTCAGTGTGTTCCGGGTCGATTTCTCCACCGAGAACGCACCAAACTTGCAAAGGACTTCCGCGCAAAGCCTGGACTACTTCATGGTTGGGATAGGATTAAAAATCTACACTTTTTATCCCTTATTGGCTTTAAGTACCCATAAAAATGTAAAATGTTGCCCAACTATGACAAAGTGGATTTCGCCATGACACAGGATCTCCGGATTCAGGGGGTCAGGGTTCAGGGTTGTACCTAGAGTATCCATTGAAGTTCCTTTTTTTGTTAACCAGTTTTAGGGTTAGGATCCTATAATAGAGATTTTGATTAACCAAAAAAAGGAACTACAATGGAGACTATAGGTGGGGTCTAGGGTTTGCTTAGGGCTTGTAAGGTTTAAGGCTTTGGGTTTAAGGTGTAGCCAACCTGCACAGGCACTGCTGCAGAATCACCGACAGAAGTCTGAACAAGCTCTCTTGCTCTGGAAGACTATCCGCATAGCACAACACGAAGCCTCAACCATCAATCTTTCCGAAACCCTAAACCCTAAACCTTCCGGCAAGAGCACAACGACATGCTTCGGAGCCGCTGCGTTTCGCCCGTCGGCAATTGCAGCACCAGCTTGCCCTGACGTTTAAATGCCACAGTAAGGTTTGGGAGCACATGATACTACAAAACCCTGCAGTCCTACGAATGATACAACGACCTTGAATAACTAGAATATTGTTTAGACTTCTACATGGAACTCTAAGGATATTCGGGCTTCTGTATTGTCCTACATCCGGGATCTGAAGCTGTGAAGGGCCTCCCGGATGCCAATTTCAGGGCATGGGGTTCCGGGTAGTTTAGCGTTTCAGGGTTTATGATGCTAGTGTGTAAGGTGGGAGGGTGGTAGGGTGTTAGGGTTCAGGGCTGGGCACTGCGAGACCAGATCCTACATGTGAGCTGTTGAGAGTTTAGGGTTTGGGGTTAGGGTTTAGGGTGAGGGCTCCTGTACCGTGGGTGTGCAGCTCGCCTGCGGGGTCAGGAGCCTGCGCAGCTTCGCGATACTCGCCAAGATTGACCTTGGTCTACTTGGAGGGGCAGGGGACTTAGTAAGTACAAGTAGAGTCACTCTAAAGCCTAAGCCCTAGAGGCTGTGGCTTCGGGTCTGGCCTTTCGTGTAGGGGTAGGCGAAGGGCTGGGATCTTGCGAAAGAGTTGATTGGATTCAAATTACCAATAATTACCATATGAAGAAAGCAAATTACTTACCGTAGATCCCTATTATGGCAACTCAAACTAAGCCAGTTATGGATTTGGGTTTCGCTGAAGACTAGAGACTGAATACGGCAGCTCAGCTGAAGAGGCCGACATGTTCAAACAACCACCCCTCCCAATGTGTACTAGCAGAGTGTCGTCCCAAGTCCAACGATGCGAAAGGCGTCTCTCTAGATCGAGGGAGTTCTAGGATCCGGATCCTAGGGTTCATAAGCAGTGTTGGGTTCAAAACTTAAAGCCTACACCCTAAACCCTGAACCCTAAACCCTGTAGCCCAGATGCTCGGAGGTACTTTGCTCCAAATCCTCGCGATAGCCCCGCAGTCGCTCCGAGCTGTCCGGCACGTAGGGGGGATTGGCCAGGATGACATCCTCTGTTCCCCAGCAGCCCCCTTCATTATCTAGGAGCTTTAATAGTTACCTATACTATTTTGGGGCGTTCCTTATTGTAATTATAGTATACTGGGCCCCAAAACCCTATTCATAGAGCCAAAATGGGCCTCAACTGAGGCATGTGCATGTTGTGGCAAGTTGCTCAACTTTTCAGTCGAGCCCCGTACCTTGACGCGCCGTTGTACCCGCACGCACGACTTCAATGTACAGTTGCTAGACACGTGGTCGTTGCAATACGATTCAATGATATGTTGCATTGATAAAATCATTGCAACGATTAGTTAGGATTGCTAGCTCAAAGGCAGCTGGATTATTAAACGACGCACAAGGCATCTTTCGAGTACTCGCCTCAGACATCTGTCCGCATGCGCCCCAAAACCCTGTTCTAATTATTAAGGCCCCTTCATAATACGGGCACCCTTTGTTCTACTATTCGGTTTGCTAAGGAGACCCCAAAATAAAAGGACAAAAGGCTACCTCCTATTCGGATTGAATAAGGAGACCCCTACAATAACGTGCAAAAGGGTACTACTGGGAGACCTAACAGTATGGACACGATACTTTTACTTACTTATAACCCCATTTAAGGTACCTACAACCTTACTTACCAAGTCCCCTGATCCTTGAAGTAGAACCGCTTAGAACCCAAATAGAAGCCCTTGCAGGGACCCTTATAGAAACCCCTTATAGAACTTACTAAGTCCGCTGAGTACTAGACAATCTTACTTACCAGGTCCCCTGATCCTCCAAGTAGAGCCTAAGCTGCCCCAAACCCTAAATCCGCAAAACCCTTCTTGAGCCTGTCTAGATCCCCTTGTAGGAACCCTTAAAGGAACCCTAAGCCCTTTAGAGACCTAGCATCAAAGGGCCGCTGGCCGAGGCTGGACGAGAGGAGCTCGAGATTCCGGAGGTCGCCAACCTGCCAGCTGGGCTCTTGTTAAGGAATTTAGTTTAAGTAACCATAATAGGGATCTATAAGGGTTCCGTTTAGGGATCTATCAGGTTCCTTTAAGGGTTTAAGGTTTGACTTACCATAATCGGGATCTATAGTAAATAAATATGGTTTCCATGTTATGGTAACTTACAAATCTCCCAAGGTAAACCCTGAGCTCAAAGGCCTAAACCCGAAAAGCCTGAAGCCCAGGGTTCAGGGTTTAGGGTTTGGGGTTTAGGGATTAAGCTTTGATGTTTAGAGTTGAGGGTTTCGGGTTCAAGATTTTGGGTTTAAGGTTTAGGGTTGAGAGTTTGGGGCTTATTTAAGGCTTATATCGGGTTTAGGAACCCTGAACACCCCTGATCAGAATCCCTTAACCTTCGCCCTAAGCTCTAAACTGAGCTCCCAAACCCCTAAACCCTAAACCCTAAACCCTACAGTAGAAGCCCAAAACTTGGAAACCCCATAGCCTCCATCCTTAAGAGTAATGTATAGGGAATCCCAGCACTATTTGGCCTTAATCCGGTTTCCAACTTTTTGGGGCTTACTGTAAACCTCCAACACGGCCCGGGTGTCCAGGTTGTGAAGCTTGGCGTTCTCTTTGGCCAAAGCCACAGCCTGCAGGCTGCTGGCCCGGCTTTGGGTTCCAGCTTTTTAGGGCCTTTGGGTTTAGGGCTTGGGGTTTAGGGTTTAAGGTTTATAAGGGTTTAGGGTTTAGAATTTAGGGTTAAGGGTTTATAGGGCTTTTGGGGTTTAGGGCTTGGGGTTTAAGGCTTAAGGTTTATAAGGGTTTAGGGTTTACGGTCTCGGGCTTTAGCGGGTACCAAGGCCTGTGAGCTGATATCGATACCAAAGCCTTGTGCTGTTGGATGCCTTTGTAGTAAAGGCAGCAGCGCGTTCCCGACGCCCAAGGTCACATCCAAAATCCGCAGCTCGGGCCGAAGGAAGAGGCTGAGCTCGAGGACCACCTCCACTAAATGACGACTCTCCGCGCGTGGGACGAAGACGTCCTTGTGCAGTTTCAAGCGCATACCGAAGAAGTGCATGGCACCGCAGCCATCGGAATCAAAGAGCTGTCCCGGAGTTTTTATGTCCCCTCTGTACCTCCCCAGGCGAAAAGCATCCAAGTCCATCATCTCCTCGCAGGCACATTCGGGGCGACTACGAATCGAATGGCTCTGCTGTTGACGGCGCCTTGCTTCAGGATTCAATGCTTGCGCCGCTCAGCCCTATGAGGCTTCAACCGACCAATGGCAATCACAGCAAGAGTGATAACAATAATGACACCTGCTGTTATGACAAGTAATAGCCATAGTCGCTATAGCAATGGTAGTACGACTGGCAATACTAGCAGTCCCTAAACCCTAAACCCCAAACCCTGAACCCTAAACCTAGCAGTCCCGACGTCCTGCAGTCTCTTCGGGGGGGCCACGGAGGCGGCGAGATCGAGACAACGCACTCCCACGATGGTGATCTGAGAGTTCCAGGCCTTCCCACCGCCAGGACCTCTTCTCGGGAAGGTTGGGGCAAAAGGATCGGGGCCGACATTGCAAGAGTCTTGAAACCCGCAGACGAACATCCAGATCTCAACCTTACGCTACATGCAAACCCTAAACGCCACTAGAACCCCCTAGACCCTAAACCCTAAACCCTAAACCCCCTTAGACGCTAAACCCCTCTTCTATTTTCTCCATGCTTTCCGCAAGCCCCACGAGCCTCCCTACTTGTCGGGTATCATGGGGAACCAAAGGTTAACCTTTTTCATAAAAAAATATAAGGATTATATAGAGATTATACTACCCCAAAAGGTTAAAGGTTACCTATTCTAGTACTAGGCCTCGAATCGGATGTCCCAGTTTTTCCATCATCGCCCGCAGCTTTGCCAAAGCCATCTCTGGCCGAGTACCCGCCAGGGAAGCTGAGATGAGGCTCAGTGTCCCATGTCGCAGGCCTTTCAGGGCTCCTCTAAGGGCTTCTTTGAAGGGCTCCTTTAAAGGATTCCTTTAAAGGATTCCTTTAAAGGGCTCCTTTAAAGGGTTCCTTTAAAGGACTCCTTTAAGGGCTCCTTGAAGGGGTTCCTGTAAAGGAGAGCTTAGAAGAAGCTTCAGGTGTGTTTAGAGCTTTGGGGATTAAGGGCGCAAGGGCCTCCAAAGGGGAAGATGTAGGGTTGAAGGGCTTAGAGTTACAGTTACAGTGAACCCCAGAAAGTTGGAACATGGGTTTAGGAGGATTGGTGCTAGGATCCCTTATACTTTACCTTACGGCATGAGGAGAATGATGTTCCAACTTTCTGGCTTCTACTGTAGAGTTAAGGGCTTCAAAGGAGAGCTAAGAGGGACTCGAAGGGCTCAGGGTTTGTGGTTGCTGCAGGGATTTAGTTCAGGGGGCTTCTGGCATGCCTGGAGTCTTGCGGCCTTTGGGCCCAAAGAATTGGGCCGTTTTCCGGTCGAGTACATTACTGAAAGATTCGGAACAATGCTTTGCCCCTTCTGCGAGACAGCGAAGTAAGCTTAAGCTCAGTGGACTCAGGGGCTTAGGAGTTTTGAGCAGTTGGGCTATGGATGTAGAGGTTGTTGATGATGATGATGGTGTTTCGAGCTGAGGTTTAGGATTTTGGGATAGGGGCGTTTATGGCTAAGGGGACTTCAAGACATGGACCTCTGACTCGAAACCATGTGTCCCTTGCATTCCCAGACTCGCCGGCAAAGGGGACCCAGCAAACTGAACTAAGCCTCGAGTCCTCATAGTAAGGATCCTACTATTTAGGGTTTTAGATTAGGGTCCCTCATGTCATATTGAGAAAGTACTACTGGTTCGGCTAACAGCCCTAAGCCGCAAACCCCCGCAGCCCAAAACACAGCCCATCAAGGCGCCTCAATAATTAGACTAGGGTTTGGAGGCCCATTGTACTATAAAAAAGCCAGGATCCCCCCCAAAATAGTATAGATAATTATCCCTAAACCCTAAACCCGAAACCCTAATTATTAAGGCCCCTATAGTAGATGCCAAGTCCAATGATCCATCAAGGCGCCTCCCGAAGCCCAAACCCTAAAACCCCGAAACCCCCAACCCCCAAAACTACCAGGACCGCCCAAGTGCCCCTTAATAGAGCCCTTGTGGCCCTGAATAGTGGATATTTAGGGTACATCAGAGGCTAGTTGGGGGGTCTAGGTACACCCGTAAAACCTCAAACCCTGAACCCTAAAGATCCCAAAAACCCAAAAACTAAAAACCTAAAACCCTAAAAACCCTAAACCGTAAGACCCCGCCATGTGTGGCCTTTGGAAGAGCGGAGAACTTGCAGAGAAATCCCCTCGCGGCGTGCATGAAGACAGGCCTCCTCCTCTGGTGTAGGGTCTTTTAGGGCTTGATAGGGTGTAGCATGTTTTTGGGTTTGAGATTGCGATTAGAGTTTAGGGTTTAGGGCCTAGGGGGTAGGGCGTAGGGTTTTTATAGGGTTTGAGATTGCCGGCTTAAGGTTCTTTGAAGGGGTCCGTGATAGGCCTAGGGTTTAGGGCTTTAGGGTTTGGGATTGCGGTTAGGGTTTAGGGTTTTGGGTGTAGGGTTTTTTGGGGGTTTGAGATTGGGGTTAGGGTTTAGGGTTTAGGGCTTAGGGTGTAGGGTTGTTATGGGTTTGGGATTGCGGCTGGAGTTTAGGGTTTAGGGCTTTGGTTGTAGGGTTTTTTAGGGTTTGAGATTGGGGGTTAGGGTTTAGGGCTTAGGGCGTAGGGTTGTTTAGGGTTTGGGATTGCGGTTAGGGTTTAGGGCTTAGGGTGTAGGATGTTTTAGGATTTGAGATTGCGGTTAAGGCTTAGTTTAGGGCTTAGGGTGTAGGGTTTTTTGTAGAGTTTGCGATTGCGGTTAGGGTTTAGGGCTTTGAGTGTAGGGGTTTTAAGGTTTGGGATTGCGCTTAGGGTTTAGGGTCTAGGGTGTAGGGTGTTTTACGGTTTAAGGTTCCTTGAAGGGGTCCTTTGGGGGATCTATAAGGGTTAAGGGTTTCAGGGTTTCTGCGTGGGCAAGCGTAAAGTTCCTTAACGGATCCTTCAAAGCTTAGGATTTGGGGTTCAGGGATTCAGGGATTTCTCAAAATGAACCCCAGAGGTCCTTTAAAGGTTAGGATTTTAGGGGCTTTGGGGTTTTAGGGTTTTAGGGGCTTGGGGTTTTAGGCCTTATTTTAGCTTGAAGGGCTCTGGGGTTTAGGGGGTTCATTTTGAGGCTTGAGTGGCTTCGGGTTCAAGAGATTCGGGAGTTTCGGGCTTCGGCTTCGGGGGTTGGGGTCTACTTGGAGGATCATGGGACTTAGTAAGTAAGGTTAGAAGTCCCCTAATTGGGGTTCTAACTAACTATAAGTATAGTTACCTTGTTTATAACCCTAGTTACTAAGTCCCATGATCCCTTAAGTAGGGCGGAGGGCTCAGAGTTGAAGGATTGTAAGGCTGAGGCTGGACGGTTCATGAGTTCGGACATCACACTACTTGGAGGGGCAGGGGACTTAGTAAGTAGGTTCTAAGTAGAGATATAAGTACCCTAAATGGAGTTACCCCAATTATAACCCTACTTAAAGGATCATGGGACTTAGTAACTAGGGTTATAAATAAGGTAACTATACTTATAATTATTTAGAACCCCAATTAGGGGACTTATAACCTTACTTACTAAGTCCCATGATCCTCCAAGTACTTATGTTCATGAGTTCGGACATCACCCTAAACCCTAAGCCCGCTGAAGACTTCAAGCCCGAGAAATTCCCGGGAAGCAGAACGCTGACGGCTGTAATACAGGGGCCTTCATAATTAGAATAGGGTTTTGGGGCCCACTATACTATATTCCTAATAAGGCGCCCCCAAAATAGTATAGGTAAGTATACGGCCCCTATAGTAACGCACCACATGCTCCAACTGTCTGCATGCACGTGAGACCTTTATATGAACTCTGTGCCCCAGGGTTCTGATAACATCGCTCCCGCGTTGCTTGCTTAAAGGTTGAAAGATAGGGTCTAAGATGAACCTCCAATTACACTGAGTTGAGCTGGGCTTTAGGGCTACTCTTGAAGGATTTCATCTTCGATGAATCCTGAACAAAATCCCTAGGTATCGAACTCTCAGTCACAAACCTGTGTTCAGCGAGCGCTGAACACACTCCAATAGCACGCGAACCACGCCCGCCCCCCTCCCACCGACCAAATCTGAAACAAAACTTCCAACACTGCCCCACCTGACACCCCGGTGCCCAAGCCAGTAAAAGAATCACAAAAACTTTGCGTGCTTTGGCCTATATACGAGGGTTTCCGAAAATAGGGGACCTTAATATAGTACCCTAAAACTAGGATCCAAATTATAAGGAAACCAAATGAGCCGACCTTCGAGAGGGTCGAGGTCAGGGAAAGAAAGCAGGTGCTGATGTACAAAAACACGTCGTTGAAACGCTTGATGAATAAGGAACATACCAGAATTCCCCTAGTCTAGGAAAATAGGGTAATGCTGGATTTATATCATCAACCGAAGTACGTTGTACACCGGCATCTTACTCCAACCTTCTACGGTGTCTTGCATTTCGTGCCAGCAATGCAACACGTCTTGTAACCTCTAAAATCCCTCGACCCCAAATCTTAAACCCTGAGCTTTGAACCCCTCAACCCCCACGATGCCAAGCCCTAAACCATCCTAAACCCCAACCCCAGGCCTCTAGACTTCATAAAACCCTGCGACACCCTTTGAAAACCCGACTCGAGACCCTGATAGAGATCCGTACAGACCCTATCCACTTATAGAACCAACTCCACCAAGCCTGCACAAAAGCCATCAAAGCTTAATGAAACCCTCCCCAGCTTGTAAAAGGTCTATAGCCTGCTCGTCAAGAATCCTACAACACCGATTGAAAACCCATAAGCCTCATAAAAGCCTCTAGACACGCTGTAAGACCCTCATGCCCCGGAAAAAAAAGCCCGAAATCCTGGACCGTTCCTCAACCCCAAACCCGACACCCTACTTGGAGGGGCGGGTGACTTAGTAAGGTTATAAGTAGGGTTATAATTGGGGTAACTCCATTTAGGGTACTTATAACTCTACTTATAACCTACTTACTAAGTCCCGCGCCCATCCAAGTATATCATATACCCCTATGGTACCCTTTATGTAGCCCTATGGTAGCCTTGAAAGGAGCCCTGCTTAAAGGATCATGGGACTTAATAACTGGGGTTATAAATAAGGTAACCATACATATAAATACTTGTAACTCCAATTAGCGGACTTATAACCTTACCTACTAAGTCCCATGATCCTCCAAGTAGACCCTAAACCCTAAACCCTATAGATCCCTTTAAGGAACCCTATAGCTCCCTTTTTAGGAACCCTACAGATCCCTTTAAGGAACCCTATAGATCCCTTTTAAGGAACCCCACAGATCCCTATAAATCCCTTTAAGGAACCCTATAGATCCCTTTTAAGGAACCCTACAGATCCCTCTAAGGAGCCCTATAGATCCCTTTAAGGAGCCCTCTCCTTATCCATCCCCCAGCTTAAACCCTAAAACCCTAAACCCTAAAACCCTAAACCCTAAAACCCTAAAACCTTAAACCCTAAAACCCTAAACCCTAAACCCTAAAACCCTAAACCCTAATCCCTAAACTCTAAACCCTAGACCCTAAACCCTCTCCTCCGGAGCCCCGGCCACCAGCGAGGCGCAAGACAGGACTAGGCCCGGCAAATCCGAAGAACTCGGCTTTCCTTGAGCTTTGGGAGGTAGGGTTTAGGGTTTAGGGCGTAGGGTTTAGGGTTTAGGGTTTAGGGCTTAGAGGCTTTGGGCTTAGGGTTTAGGGTTTAGGGTTTAAGGGTGTAGGGTTTCCTTCAGCCTTTTGGGGTTTAAGGTTAAGGAAATGATCAATTATCCCAAATCGATACCAAGTTGTTGTTGGGGTTTGGGGTGTTAGGGTGTAGGGTTTAAGGCTAGGGCCGCTAGGGTGTAGGGCCTCCTTGGGGTTTGGGTGTTGCTCACAGGATCATGGGACGTAGTGACTCGGGCTGTAAGTAAGGTCATTATACATTTATTTGCTTATAATCCAAATCTGGTACTTATAGCCTAACTTACTAAGTACGCTGACCCTCCAGGAAAGGTTTAGGGTTTTGGGCTCTTGGGGTTCTTGGGGTTCTTGGGGGTTTTGGGTTTTGGGTCTCCTTGCGTGTTTTTGCTGGTTTAGGGTTGAAGGTCACCTCGAGAGGGCTTGGGGTTCCCTTGGAGTTTCTCTTGTGGATTTTGTGTTAAGGTTTAGGGTTTAGAGGTTCCTGAAGAACCTTCTACTACTGCAAGAGATGCCTTCTTTCAAGAACGGAATGGCCTTTTTGTAAGAAGGTCTTCTCGGTTGAGAGCTGGGGCGTCCTTGAGTTTACGTGAAGCCTTGTTAAGGCGGCGTTCATGGGCTATAGGCTTAAGCTTCTTCCAGGAGTGGTTCAAGGCTTCCTCTTGCTTTATAATTCTCTTACTAGGCTTTCTAAGCTTGCTGCAACCCGAAGCCCTGAAACCCTAAACGCTGGCCCAACATCTCCTAAACCCCCAACACGCAAAACCAACTTTAAAACCGAAACCCTGAAACCCAAAAACCTTACAGGCCTATTGCCTGAAGCTCCTGAACAGGGTCTCAGCTTCGCAGGAGAAGGCTCATGCCGGATGCACGACCCAGCCTGCAGCGCTGCAGAGACGAGCTTATCTGCAGAAAAGCCTGGGCCTTTTGGAAAACCCTGTGAAAAGCGAATCAAAGATCGAACTGTTGAAGTAGTAATTAAAGGTTAGAAGCCAAGAACTGCCAAAGAATCATAGCGCATCAAGCACTGGTAAAGCATTCAGATAAGTGTCAAGCTTAGAGTTTAGCAGTTCGGGTTTATGGTTTATGGGCACATGGAAACCGATCAGCCAAGATTCAGCTGAGACTATGAACGGGTTGAGGTGATGGTGGAAAACTTTATTTTATATAGGGCTTGCGGGGGCTACAGCCTGTGAAATCTCTAGGACTCTAGGGACGTTACACTAAGGGCGTTCGAGCTGGGGTCAACATGACTAAACTTCCGGATCGACCATGGCCGCTTAATCGGTGCCCTTGTACCTAAGGATCATGGGACTCAAAAACTGGGGTTATGAATAAGGTAGCTACACTTATGCCAACGCGTTAACCTGTTAAGGCATACTTATAAACTTACTTACTACATCACCGGATGGTCCAAGTAGTCACGAGTATAAGTAGACTCCTATGTCCCACCTTGATGATGACCCATGATCAATACAGTACTATATATTTTAATAACCCCTGGGTTCATATTATGATAAGGCTGAAACACCCGTTGACCCCCGTCAACCTAAACTCGAAAGCCACCTTCCCAACCCCAGACGAAGCCCAAGATACGTCGAGGTTACGGACCTTGCGGGGTTTCTAGGGTTGGGGCCCCTACCGGAATTCTGAGTTCTGGTCATTCTACATCATGGAGGATCAGGGGACCTAGTAACTAGGGTTACAAATCAGGCAACTATGCTAATCATTGCTTCTCACTCCAATTAACCTACTTGTAACCGAACGTACTAAGTCCCCTGATCCTCCTTGTAGAACCCTTATGGAAGCCCTAATTGGAACCCTTATAGGAACCCTTACTAACTTACTACGTCCCCTGATCCTGCTGGCGCCTGTAGTACGGGCGAGGCTCCTCCGACCACTTGGCTGGCCAGGCCCTGCGAGCCCATGTTAGGAAATCCGAGCTCTGCAGTGAGATCCTTGGCTTTGGCAAAGGCTTTAAGGTAAGGTATTAGGGTTTGGGAAAGGCCCACAGCCTCACGCCCTAAACCAAACCTCGTAAGTCATAAGTTCGAAACCCTAAACCCAAAACCCCAAAACCCTGAAGCAAAAGCCCAAAAACCAACACCCTACAAACCAAAACTGACAAGAGCCTCCCCTTAAACCTTACACCCCAAACCCCGAAACCCTGGCAAACCCTAAGCCTCCTTATCCGTTCCTCATACTGCCTAATCTAGCCCTAATAAGGATCCCTATATACGGCCCCTTAAAACAGAAACCCCAAGAAAAAAAAAAAACACCGACGGACACAAGTCAAACCCCTAAAACCGACAAGGGGCCTCTCCTTGCCCTTGGGCTTCCCCCCATCCGACCAGTTTTCGGGCTTCCAGGCCAGGGCAATCGCTTCCGGCTCGGTTTGGCTGGTGAGGAGACACCTCGGGTTGGCCAGGTCTTTGGGGGTTTAGGGTTTAGGGTTTAAGGTTTAGGGTTTAGGGTTTGGGGTTTAAGGTTTAGGGTTTAGGGGTTTACCACTACGGGCTATTCGACCTTAAGGGTACCTTAATCTACCCTTAATAGGGTCCTAATAGGGATCTTTAGGGTCTAATAGCCCATAGTGGTATAGGGTTGAGGGTTTAAGTGTTTAGCCTTTGGTGGTTTAAGGCTTAGGGTTTAGGGTTTAGGGGTTCAGGGTTTAGGGTCTAGGATTTAAGGTTTAGGGGCTTTGGGCTTCGAGGTTTGGGGTTTACAGGTTTAGGGTTTGGGGCACTTAGGGGTACTTTAAGGGCTCTGGAATAAGGGTTCTAGACTGAAGGTTCTACAGGGTTCTACGAGGTCACCATAAGGATTTCGACTTTCGGGGTTCCTAGGGCTTTAGGGTTTTAGGGTTTTGGGTTCTTCGGCCCTCACCCCGAAACCCCTGAACCCCTCAAACCCCAAAACTTTTTCAAGATCCCTTAAAGGAACGCTTATAGATCGCTTAAGAGAACCCTTAAACCCTAAACCCTTCGACCGTATCATCCGGTGCACGGCCGGCTTTCGTCAAAGCATCTTCGCCCACGTCTCAGCTGCCGCCAGCTCCATTGGGTTCCAAACAGCGCCAGAGTGAGGCTCCGGGCGCCCTGGGCTTCAAATCTCGGGTTTAGGGCTTTAGGATTTGGACCTTAGGGTTTAGGGATTGGGTTTAGGGGTTTATAGGGTTTAGGGTCTAGGATTCAAGGTTTAGGGGCTTAGGGCTTAGCTGTTTAGGGTCTTCGTTCGGTGTTTCAATAAGCAAAAGCACCGTATACGTGAGGGCTTTCGGAGGTACGCGAAGCTTCGAGTTCTAGGTTTGATGGCTTTTGAGAGGCTTGGGTTCAGAGAAAGAAGTTCTTATGTTATGACGTCCATCATCTCGGGTCTACATTGAGGCATTTACGGCTTTACCTGGGCTTAGGTTCTGGCGCTACAGTACAGGCTTTGCGGTTTGGGATCTAGGGTTTGGGGACTTCTAGATTTATGTGGACTTTTGGGTTCAAGGGTTGAGGGCCTAACCTTCATGATTGAAGGCCCTTTAGGTTTTAGAGTTTAGGGTTTAGGGTTAGGGGTTTAGGGTTTAGGGTTTCAAGTTTAGGGTTTAGGGCTTCAGGGTTTAGGGTTTAGGTTTCAGAGTTTAGGGTTGCCCATGCTGCTGTATCAGGTTTCCAGAGAGGATCTTTGCTGGCCGTAGCATTGTGCGGTTGCAGGGAAAGCAGGATTAAAGCCAACAGCCCTTCTTACAACCTCTACATCCCAAAAAGCTCTGAACCTAAAATTCTAAACCCGCAACCCTGAACCCTAAACCCTAAAACCCTAAGCCTTAGCCCTAAACCCTAAACCCCAAGCTTTAAGCCCTACGGTCACTATTTCCCCTAAACCCTAATATGCTCGTTGGCTTCCTCCAACGTTGTCGCAGCTTTCTGGCACTTGGCCGGCGCTTGCTTTGGTGCTCGGGCCACTGCATGGGACGGCAGCTTCCCGCTGCTCCAAACATGGCTCACAAAACAAGACATGAGGTTTTAGGGGTTTGGGTTTAGGGTTCAGGATTTAGGGGTTTGGGGTTTACGGACTAGGGGTTTAGGGTTTAGGGTTCAGGGTTTAGGGTTTAGGGTCATGTGACGCAAACGATCGCTTGCGGGTTACGCTGCTAGGGTTTCTGCTTTGGATACAGAACAACGGCATGATGAAACCTACCAGGAAACTCAATGCAACAGGGCAACTGGTGATACGTATGGCTTTTGAGGTATTGGTTTTGGCTTGCAACCTGTGTGCGATGAAGACATGCTGCGAGTTTGGTCGCGCCGCACTGCAACAGCTCTTCTTTACTGGTCTTTGGCACTAAACCCTAAACCCTAAACCCTTAAACCCTAAACCCTTCAACCCTAAACCCTTAAACCCTAGACCCTTAAACCCTAAACCCTATACCCTATACCGTAACAACATACACAATGGCTCGTACATCATCACTAGAGCTGCCTCACACACAGCGGCCGAACCCTAGACACCCTAAGTGCTGAAGCCAGCAGCATAAGCCTTAGCCCCACAACGAGACACCCCAAACCGTAAACCCTAAACTCTACACTCTTAACCCTACACCCTAAACCTAAAACCTTATGGAACCCCTCCAGGAGCCCCTTAAAGGAACCTCCCTCCTTAAAGGAGCCCCTTAAAGGAACTTCCCTCCTTAAAGGAGCCCTTAACGGAAGCCCTAAACCCAAAACTGAACTGCACGTGGCTTTTGCCGACTCGGCTTCAAGCTACTGGCATCGGCGACAGCGCACGCGGGGCACCTCGCGTGCTAGCGGGGAGGATTTAAGGTTGAGGGGTTTAGGATTTAGGGGTTTAGGGTTTGGGGGTTAGGGTTTAGAGTTTAGGGTTCAGGGTTTAGGGGTTCAGGGGTTTAGGGGTTTATGCTTAACATAGCAGGGAATGAGGATGTCAGAAAATGCTGGGATCCTTTGTTTACTGGTTCCTATCATCTTGTTCCGGCTCTATGTGTAGGGGGTGAATCATTTCCTGAGTTCCCGTCTGGCTTTTTTCCCGGCTGCAATGACTGGACGGCCACGAGCGTACATCGTGCTTGAGGGCTTCAATGGCCCTCGGCACTCTCTTCAGAATCAAAGTAGCCAGCAAACTTCTGGGCCTCTTGCCGAAGTTCACCCACCGGGTCGATATTCCCTTGCTTTTGTAAGGGGAAGCCACCTGTGGGACATTGTGTGGAGGTCTGCGTCGTTGACTCCTTTAACTCCCGGGCACGTTGGGGGCTCCTGACCACCCATAGGCAGTGGGCCTCGCCCGGCACTGGTACCTTAGTTGCTGAGTTCAAAGGCCCAAAAAAGAAGTACTCATTCAGTTTTTTAAAGTGTAATACCCTAAACCCTAAACCCTATGATCCAAAATAGTGTAAAGTGTACCCACGCAGCTACTAAGGTACTACGTGAATCCAATCGAACCACACCTCGCCGGTGACGTAGCCGGTGGCATCCCACATCTTCTGCGTTCTGGCTGTTTGCGATGTTTCCTTAGGTGCTGAATGTCCTGGGTTTGGGGGTTAGGGTTTAGGGTTTAGGGGCTCAGAAAAACAGGCACACTTGAAAAAGAGATAAACATGGTGGAGGCTATATAAACCCCCCTGAACACAAAGGCTAAAGTTTAGCCCACTCAGCCGCTAAGTTTCTGGACCGTCGTAGCAGTAGCGAAATTCCTTGCACAAGGAAGTAGGCCTTGGCTCGAAGACACCTTGCCCCAGGATTGCTGGAGTCAGCTTCACCGGGCCCTTTTTCGCCTTTTCCTGGGCTCGTGTTTCAGGTTTAGGGTTTAAGGTCTAGGGTTTAGGATTTAGGGGCTTAGGGGTTTAAGGGTTTAGGGTTTAGGGAGTTTAGGGTTTAGGGAGTTTAGGGTTTAGGGCTTAGGGTTTCAGGAACCTAACTCTCAATTCCCACAGTAACAAAACAGCGCTGTTATTATTTACAATAGATTCCCACAATAGTAACTTGAAGCCTAAACCCTCATAGACCCCTTAAAGGAACCCTGATAGATCCATACTATGGTAACTTGAAAGCCATTTGGGGGTTTCGAAAATAGGGGACCCTAATATAGCACCCTAAATAGTAGGATCCTTGCTACAAGGACCCCAAAATAAGGCACCCCTAATTTTCCCTACTTGTCAGGTATCATATAAGGATTATATAGGGATTATACTACCCCAAAAGGTTAAAGGTTACCTACTCTCTACTAGGTTTCTGAAACCCCCATTTCCTGGACCTGAGCCCGGCTTCCTTCTTGGCCAAGGACTCCTTGGCCTGGTCCGCGGCGTTCTTGGACAGGTCCACGGTATCCATCACGTTCCTGGGTTGTACGGTTGATGGACAAAATCCTGCATCACCCATTTTTAGGAATATCCATAATTCCCATAGTTTAGGGTCCTTAGGGTCATGCAGGATTTTGTCCATCAACAGTAGTTTCGGAGCCCCTTAAAGGGATCTATAGGGGTTCCGTTAAAGGGACCTATATAAGGGTTCCTTTAAAGGGGATGTATGAATAGGTACTCTGTAGAAAACATAAAGGGAACTTCAACAATTTCCCAAACAGCCACCTAGATTCTCATTGAGCAATTCATTTGCGTCGGCCGAGCCCCAAGCAAATGAGACAGCCTTGCTGACGAGGATCTTCGCGATCTTCAGCCTGAACGCCTAGGTTTCTGAGTAGCCCCCGTATAATAAGGGTACCCTTTTTCCCACTATTCGGTTCCAATAAGGGGACCGTAAAATAAAACGAGCAAAAGGGTACTACTCAGGAACCTAGACACCGACATGATCTTGTTGTACTCGTCATTCGGCTGAGCAGGCTTCACGGTTCCCTGCGGAATCAACGAAGGGCACTTCCTCTCCCTCTGAGCATCGCCGGAAATCTTGCCGCCACCATTGCCTGGGTTCTTGCTCAGGATTAGGGTTTAGGGTTTAGGGCTACCATAATGTCTAAATCCTGTTGTTTACTATAGACCCCTAGTAATTGCAACATAAATTAAGCTCGTTTTAAACCCTACAGCTCATTCCCAAACCCAGAACCCTAGGTTTAGGGTTTAGGGTTTAGGGTTTAGGGCCAAACCCTAAACCCTAGTTTATGGCAACTTAAATTACATTTCCCCTAAACCCCAAACCTCAATCCTAAACTTTAAACCCTAAAACCGCCAGTTTATGGTGACTTCAAGTAAGTTCCGAAAGAAGAACCCAGCGTCCGTCTGACCCGAAGATGCCGAAGGTGGGCAAGCAGGTGAGATCGCCCGCCCAACAGCACTGCCCGGGTTTACCGTAGCCACGGGAATAGAACCAGAAGGGTCGGTCCACCCCTCGGAGGTTCTTCCAAGCCGAACACACGCCCTCAAGGACCCCCTCCTTGCAGCAACAGCTCCCCTTCACCTCTTCCCAGGTGTCCGGAACCTGCACCGTTCCCTCGGGGGTTGCCGTGGCGCCTTGGTACGGGCAGCTCTCCGCATGCTGCTCGGAGGGGATTTCCGTCCCGGCGTTGTCGTGGTCTCCGGTAGAGCCGCAGGTCCAGCCGCTAGTCCAACAGCACTTCGCTTTGAGAGTTGCGCCTCTGGCTGGGTAATACCAGAAGGGCCGGTCGCTCCTGAACGTTTTCAATGCTTGGCAGTATGGGTAAATCTGTTTCGCGTCGTGGAACTCAAAGGTGTCGCCGAACTCTTTGCAGCAGCAAACATCCTCACTTCAAAACTTGTCCCCTAAACCCTAAACCAGTATCCTACGGGAACTGAAGGTCAGCCTTTGGGATGAGACAACCCCCCCAAAAAAAAGGCCATGCTATCTACCCAAGCCTAAACTCCTACGGAACCCGCTGGGGATCCTTTAGAAATCCTGAATAAAGAAACCCTCAAGAACCTGAGCCCCCAGCCGAGCGCGAGATGTTGTGGTCCATAGATGGGCGCAGGGCATGGGTCGTGGGCATTCCCCACATCAGCGCCAACCACCACCAGGCACGCTCGGTGACCATCCTAAGGAGCACCGGGCTGTCCGGAAGAGGCCTGGAAATACGAGAACTTCGCAGATCAACAGCGATCCTTCCTGACTTGATTTCATCGGCTACGGGCGCGAACGATGCACAAACCACGGTCAGATTCATCAAGATTCATGAGATTCACATCCTGTCTTCTGCATCCCACAGCCTTCTCCACTCGCAATCTGGCCTTGGATGGAAGCATTCCACTCGGAACCTGGGGCGGACGTGGAGCATACAGGAAGATGCTTACCGTTCGCACTCCCTGCAAAGCTTTCATCGATGGCAGCTGCAAAGAACCCTGGGTGTGCGACACGGGCATCATCAGAGGGGCGTCTATGGGTTTAGGGGTTCCTTTAAGGGAGAACCGCGAGGCCATTCAGAGGGTGCTATGGTTTGCAATCTCGGGCTTGGGTGCCTTGGCCTGGTGAGGCCCCGGACGTGGCGGGCGCTATGCTGAATCGGCGCGGATGTTCAGCTAGACTTTCGTTGAGTTTCTCACTGGCAACATGATGGGTCAAGTCTCTGGTGCAATCGAGACGAGGTCGCAGAATGGGCCGGACACCCCCTGAGACAATGAGACAACTGAGACATTGAGGCAACTGAGACGTCCTTAGTCTATTTAGCCTTGTGTCTCAATGTCTGATATGGGAGTTTGCGAAAATAGGGGACCCTGATTTAGCACCCCAAATAGTAGGATCCTTATTATAAGGACCCCAAAGTAAGGTACCCCTAATTTTCGGAAACTCCCACATGTCTCAGAGGGGTCCCCCAGGACACGGGACGGCTGGTTGTCTCAATGTCTCAGATGTCTCCAAGGGGTCCTTGCAGGACCCGGGATGGTTGGTTGTCTCAATGTCTCCCCCTTGTCTCCCGGGTCTCCCGGGAGCCGCGAGCATCCAGAGCATCGGCGAGCATCCAGAGCATCAAAAAAAACGCGGGATAGGGCTAGGGTGCGGGAAGGCAACCAAAAAAAAACTAGACCGGCAAAACTTCAACCGGGGACAACCCTTGCCGGCGAACCCTACACACAGTGTGCACGCAGGGACGATGCAGGGCAGCCTAGTAGGGATTAGGGTTCTAGGGATTCAGGCTCCAAGGTGGTTCGGGACCTAGGGTAACCGACAAGACACACACAGGGCACTCGCAAGGCAGCCTAGCAGGGATTAGGGTTCGAGGGGTTCGGGTTCCAAGGAGGTTCGGGACCTCGGGGAACCGGGGAAACCAAACAGACACTCCGCGGCCCCGACATTTGCTGGGATGGACCTGTGCAACAGCTGCTTCGGAAAAAAATGGGCTCAAAGCGCAACACGTCCTCTGCGGCCTCGTCTTTGGCGTCGGGGCTGGCCCACCCGGCCGGGACAAGAGAGAGAGAGAGAGAGAGAGAAACAGAAGCCGAAAGCGCATGCACACACGCGCAGAGTCCTCACGCATGTGACATGCTGCATGTTCAACCCACACTGGCTGCCGAGTCTGCGGGGCCCCGCGCTTTACGGGACCCGGAAGGCGCTGGCCATGGCGCTCCACCGGTTGCGTTGCATGTGCCAATTATGAAGTATGTACTTAAAGGATCATGGGACTTAGTAACTAGGGTTATAACTAAGGTAACTATACTTATAATTACTTATAACCCCAGTTAGGGGACTTATAACCTTACTTACTAAGTCCCCTGATCCTCCAAGTAGCGAAGCAGCAGCAGAGGTGGGCGTCTTCAGATTTCATAGGGTTTTATGAGGGCTCTGGGGCTCCACCGTGAGGGTTTGATCGAAATCTGTGAGGGCTCGCATTTTGCCTTCACCTGCCCACCAGCATCGAGGCAAACTCAAGCCCACAACTAATCGCCTAATCTTGCCTTGAGCCTGAAACTGGCCGGATGCACCTGTGGGGTTGCCACATGTGTTGGTAGACGTGGATATATCATGCCACATCGGCAGAATCAATTACAAAGCGGAGCACAACCTGCAATCACAGCTCCCAAAGCAATGTGAAGCGGAAGAGACTTCACGTTGCGTGCTTGTGTGCACCTGCCCCCCCGCACCTCAAGCTGTGTCTAAACATCGGTCCCTGTTTTGATGCATGCCTCGCTCGGCGCGGTGATCTCGGCAAAGCCATAGGCTCACATGGCGAGATGAGAAATGGCCTTCCAGTCCGGCATCGTATTGACGGACTTATGCTCGCTGATCTCTGCCAGGCTGACCATGGCCGTTCCAATGATGGCTACTACAAGCGTCACGATGCCAACGGGTAACAGGAAGGCAAAGGCGCCCCAGATGCAAAGGCCCCCCATGGCAAAGCAGAGAAAGGCGCCGACGCAGGTCAACTTGTCGTTCCAACCGCATTTGGAGTTGTGGGAGTCAAATAAGCGAGTGCCCGCGTGCCAGAAACCAATGGTGGCGAGTATCAAAATGATACAGATGAAGACACATGCGAAGACGAAGCCCACAAACTGCACTCTCTCGGACCTCTCGGACTCGTCTGCAAGATCTGATGTGTCCAGGAGGCTGATCCGATCCGAGCCGATGGCACGAGCCAAGCGCTCCGACTTCACCTGAATCAAGCCGTCCGCGGTGTCGCCGGCGCTCGTCGAGTTGGACAACAACTGGTGACCTTCTTCGGCTGTCTTAATCAAGGTCTGGACATCCGTCTCTTCTTCACGGACGAGGAAATCGCGGCAGGCTTTTGGGATCCCGTGATTNCTTAATCAAGGTCTGGACATCCGTCTCTTCTTCACGGACGAGGAAATCGCGGCAGGCTTTTGGGATCCCGTGATTCACGTCCTTCAAGTCATTGATGTCGTGGCCAGGCACTGTCAAAACGTAGTCCACAAAGGTCTCCAGCTGTGCTCGTTGCTCGTCCGTCTCGTCACTGAGGCTACACTTCTCGTCCGTCTCTTGCTTGAGGAACTGGATAATCATATTGGGGTGCTTCTTGACATAGTCCACCAAGGTACTGTGCAGCTTCGCCGGCACAGAGAGGTCCTGGGAGTCGCGCACCTCCGCGATGCTTGCCCGGGCTGCCCTCTTGTACTGCGGGATGGTCAACCGGTCCTGCCGGCCGCGCCAGTGCTTCATGTCCGTGTACGCCGTGCGCGCCGCGGCCCTTGCAAAGTTGCCGCTGTCGGGGGCGAGGCGCGCCGGGGTGGCCTCCATGAGATCGAGAATTTGGCTGGCTTCCTGAAACATCGCCGCGGAGGCCTTCAAGGAAGACCGGCTCGATTGCTTCTCCGAAATCGCTGGGCTCTGCTCCAACCTCTCTGTAAGGTCCAACACCTCTCTCTTGATGTCCTCCAGCTTGTTGGCAATCGCCAGATCTGCCGCGTCGTGATCTGCTGCACCCACCGCCCTGCACTTCTGTTCAGCCCCGAAAGGTGCCACAGTGTCTGCAGGGCTGGAGCCCACCTTTTCACAGAAGTGCGAGGGGCCGCAGACATCGTTCTCCGAGTCGTAGAAGCAGCGGAAAGCACAGGTGCTTGGCTTGCCCATACCTCGAGCAAGACACTCATCAAACTGCGATGGAGACTATTGACTATTACCTTCTCAGCGTGGACCCGAAGATGCGAAAGCCATCAAAAGAAGAAAACAGCTCCTGGGCACAACCAGGATACACGAGACTTGGCCGAGCATGGTGTCTACCAAGATCATGACCTCACGATCGGGCTTGTTCAAGGGCTTCGGGGGTTCGCCGGGCACCTGCAGCTCCATCTTGGGGTCATAGGACTTCACCTCGTATTTTTCTACCTCATCCTTGATTGACCGGCACAAAATAGATGCAGTGTTTCCGATGTTTCCCTTTCTAAACCCCACCCCCCCTGCAAAGATGAAAGACACGTCCTGGGGCCAGCCAAGCATCCTCATCCACGGTCTTCTGTGTGCCCTGGCTGTTGAGGAAGTAGCGGATGATCTTGCCGTCCTCGTTGTGCTCATAGATCGGGTGCCCTGCAGAACGGAACCAGCCTTCCCTCGTCTCTCCCACCTTCGGGTTCGTCTCCATGCGGAAATACAGGGCCTCGTTCTTGGAGTAGTGGCTCGATCCGAAGTGGCCCTTGTTTGCACGAAATGCCTGCCACCCCGCGATCCACATGGTCTGCATGCCGTCGATCTTCTCGGTCGCCACCACTGCATCCGGCAAGATGCGGTACGTTGTGTCCAGGCCCTCGATCTCAACATACGCAGGCNATGCCTGCCACCCCGCGATCCACATGGTCTGCATGCCGTCGATCTTCTCGGTCGCCACCACTGCATCCGGCAAGATGCGGTACGTTGTGTCCAGGCCCTCGATCTCAACATACGCAGGCGTCTCGTGCTCCTTGTATCGGAAGGTGACATTGGCTGAAAGCCATTGCAAGGAACTCTGTTTCCCTGAGGCCCACATGGTCGAGATGGAGAAACTGCCAGCATCCGCAACCTTCTCGTGCTGCTGATGCCGAGCAGAGGACGCCTCCCTGGCATTTCCAACGATGTTGACTGCATGAGCTGTTTGGAATGTGTCTCGTGCGGCGGAGACCTCCCTCATCGCCAACAAGAAAATCAATGCACAAGCCAGCCTCTGGCGGGCCGCGCGCTGTCCGGCCATGAGTACTTCACAGGCAAAGGGACAAATCAGGCTTTTGTGAGAATGCTCGAGCTGTCAGGAGCGGCGGAGATGACCCGATGCTGCACTGCTTGGGTCGGTGCCCACACCAGCGACCTCGACACGCAACTTGTTGTTGTTTCGGTGTTTGTCGACAGCATCCAGCTCTACGCAGACATCTAAACATGCAACCTCATCAATGAAGATCTATGCTCAAAGCTCTGGACATTGTTGTCCCTGTTGAACCAAACTGCCTGCTGAAGAAAACTAAGCAAGATCATAAAAATAACACGGAAGCATGTGGAGCTCATTCTCGCTTGTTCTTGCTCGTAGTTGTTGGCATGTCTTTCTTTTTGTTCGTTGGTGTAGACGTCTTATCATTGTCTGGAGAACATGTACCACATAAAAATCTCGTTTTACTATCTACTTATCTTGACACATGTGGGGAACTGGAAAGCTTGCGCCTGTATGCGGAAAAACATCGTAGGGGTCTTCAACATGTTGCATGCGTTTTGGTTTGAGGTTTGAGTTTGCTTATCAAGTTTCAACCAGGCAATAAACAATTGCTGATTTCGTGCAAAAAAATGTTGCAATTGAACAAACTGTACAACCTGTTTCTTGCGATAGGTCGATTAAAAGCTTGAAAAACGGCAACCTATCTCTTCACCTCGGTGTCGAGATGCGAAGTTTGACCATGCAGCGAGCCTTTGAGACACTGAGGCCTGACACAATCCATCTCGACTGCATTATCATTTGTACTGCAGAATCTCATTGCGAGGAGTTGATGCCTCGATCCTTGCCACGCTAAGTCTTGATGCAGTCTGCGAACACGCTCGTTGCCGGCAAGCGATCCAGCCTTGATCTTGGCTTGCCGTAAAGCCTGCAAAGATCAAGTCATCTTCAAAATTTGACACGCTGGAGATGATGCAGATGCTGGCTTGGATTTCGGTGAAAGATATTTGTTTTGCAAAGTTCACATAGCAGGAAAAGAGCTTCGAAGCCTTGTCTTACGATGGCCCACAGAAGGCGCCTTCGCAGGCGTTTCTATTAAGCTTTGAACACATTTTTTGCCAGTCTTGGTGCTTCGACTTGCAGGCATGCCCCCCCAAACCTGCTTCTTCTCGCCTTCTTCGATCAGGCGAACACTCCTACACATTCCATTTGGTTCTGCCCGGGCTGGTGCTACACTCCTGTGGAAGCTGTGCTTGCAGGAGCGGGAGCAGAAGCGCAGTGGTTGTCTCTATAAGGGATCTATGATGGATCTATAAGGGCTCGATAAGGGGGTTTTGGGGTTACTTAAAGGATCATGGGACTTAGTAACTAGGGTTATAAATGAGGTAACTATACTCATAAGTACTAATAACCCCAATTAGGGGACCTGTAGCCTTACTTACTAAGTCCCCTGATCCTCCAAGGACCCCTCCAAGCGCGGCCGTTCGCTTACGTTAACACCCCAAGAGGGAGAGGGGGGGGGCTTCTACTGCTGCAGTGCCCTAAGCCTTAGACTGGCGAAATCATCAGCCTCAAAGTCCCCATTCCTTTGTCACTCCAAAGCTCATGTTGTGGATCAGCTCCAACTGGAACTGGTTCGGAAACCGAGAGAGGCCGCCCAACTCACCCTCCTCACTGGAAGGGCACTTTAAGGTTTCTCTAGGAGTGTGAGATTAGAGTAGACTTCTCTCTAATCTTCCAGACAAGCTTGAGGTTCGGTTCGTCTGGGGGCTGAAGGCGATTGCCGTCCCGAAGATTTACGGCCCACGGGGCAGAAAGTTTCGGGCGGAATGATGCGGGGCCAAAAGGCCCAGGACACAGCTTCCTGGGTTTGGGGCCCGGATTTCAGAGCTTCTGAGACCGAGCCCTGATCTCCGAACCCAGACATGGGCCTGCCAGTTACTATAGGGGCCCTTAATAGTTACCTATACTATTTTGGGGGTTCCTTATAACAATTATAGTATAAGGGGCCCCAAAACCTTATTCTGTGTGAGTTCATAGCTCCTGAGCTCAACACGCAGTGAACCGAAACCCTGCACTTTTTTAAAACCCCAAACCCGAAACCCTAAACTCGCAGACCGCTTACAACCCGAACCCGCTCTCCGTGATGGTCGTCATAGAGGCTCTTCCCAGAGGCTCCAAAACCCCATAATTGAGTAGACCTTAAATCATATGAGGAACCCTACTATAACTTAAGGTATATTCCTTAATCAAGGGGTTTTGGAGACTCTGGGTTCCAAAACGCCGGGAACTCGGCGGGAAATGCCTCGGCCCAGCGGGGTCAGCGGTCTTAAAGGATCAAGAGATAAAAGAACAAGGACTATAAGACTATAAGACTATAAGACTATAAGACTATAAGTACAAGTAACAGTGTATCGAGAACAAGAATCCTTGGGTAAATGCACAGATCAAGGACTCGAGACTGAGCTTCTAGAGGCAAATGTCGGGGTTTCGGAGATGAAGGGTTTAGGGTTTAGGGTTTAGAGTGAAAGTTTAGTGCCATAACTCCAGCATCATGGCTTGCCGGCTCGATAGCTCGAAGCTTCCATGTACTCCTGCTAGACTCTAGACCTGATGGTGCTTTAACCCCCTACCGCTTTAAAACCCCCACCGGATCGATGATCTCAGGTAAAAGGCTGCAAAGTGCACGCAGCTTCAGCGTCCAAGCTGCGTGGGCGAGCTCGGCGATCTGTGCTTCGGCCCAGCACCTCTGTGTCATTAGGGTTTAGGGTTTAGCGTTTAGGGCATCACCGTTTCAGTTAGGGACCCTCCCCAGTGCTTTTGGGACACGGAGCTAAGCTTGGGAGAGTCCCTTGAAATCACTGGGCAGCGGCTTCCACACACAAGGTTTAGGGTTTCGGACTTTCGTGCATTAGGGCTTTGTTTTTGTGCAGTATCTATGGTACCTCCTCGCCATATATAGAACAGCAACAAGCACCGAAAAAGCTTGAAGAAAAGGGCTTGGGAGGATTTGCAAGTTTACAAGCTGCACGGGTGCTGTCATTCTGTCAGGTGCCTTTCCAGCAACTCCTGCGATGGCAGCGTGGCCACATCGGGGCAGCATTCACGAAGCACCCCGCGGAACTCGGGGGGACTGAAGAACTCCAACACATGCAGTCCACTGCACGAAGATCGAAAACGCACAACCGCCTCGAGGCGACTGCCCCGTTCGATTTAAAGGACACAAAGCTACCACTGACTACTACTGAGGGCTAGCCGGTCGACTCGATCCACTTAGCATGTTTTCACCGCGACTGTGAAGAATTCAGAACGTATAAGTGGTACAAGGCTGAAACAAGGCGGATTACACGGAACTCTTAGACGGAGCCGCCTTGGGCTGCTGCTGTGGTCTTCTCGAACAGGCCCACCAGAGACTGGTGCATCCATAAGACTAAGACTGTGTGAACAGCTACGATTCCAAAAGAGCCGACAACAACTAGCTGCTATGGCCTGCACCAAGCACATCACCACACACACACACACACACAGAGAAATTGCACGTCATGTTTCTTACCTGTTTCACCTTTGCCTGCTTTCGCTGTTCATGCATGGACCTCAGGCATCTCCGAACCTGGAAACTCTTGAGCGCATGTATTTGCAGGCTTCAGGTTAGCTTGGTTATATAATGAAGTGGTTGGACTGAGTGGAACCTCTGCACAAACGTTGTGGCCCCACACCTTTCATTTCGGAGCACCCCTCTTGGACAACATCTCTTGGCCAGGTCTTTGGTTGTCGGGTCACTGAGTCGCTCTTTGGTCTGCTCGGGCACTCCCTCCAAGAATTGACCACTTGAGCACTCTCAACGCTGCGGAAACAACAGCAACAGAGCAGTGGACTAGAGCCGTGATGCCCCTAAACCCTAAACCCTAAACCCTAAACCCTAAAACGTGATGCATGAAAACGATGAACTGACATCCAAAGACCTTCGACCACTGCTTGCTGATTTGAAACTACTACGACAGCCCCTGGCCCAGATTTTGCTCTCCTTCTGCTGTGGGGTTTGCCGGCTCGCTGGGCTCAGAACATCCCGCTAAGGGGATCCCCACCAAGAAACCAGAAGTAGAAGAGGCTGCCCAGAAATCCTCAGGCGGCTAAGCGGTGACAATTAGGGCTTTAGGATAGGATTCAGGACCAGCCTTTACTCAGGGCCTAAGAAAAGGGTGCCCGGAAATCCTCAGCCGTGTTAAGGGGGATAGGAAGAGGCTGCGCTGGAGGAGGCTCAGGGCTTTCGGATGCAGAGCCTACTTCTGACCATAATTACTAGGGCACTTCTCCCTAAACCCGTAAGCCCGGAACACTAAACCCAAAATCCTACGTAAACCCTAAACTCGGCCCTCAACCCTGAACGCTAAACCCCTCAAGAATTGGGCTCCAAGTATCCATGGTAGAGGCCCAAGGGCAGGACATTGCGGTGCAGCAAGTACTCCACAGCCCAGGGCACCTGCTAGGGTTTCAGGGTTTAGGCTTTAGGGTTTAAGGGTTTTTTTGGTTGAGGGCTCCTTTCCTCACTTACGAGTGGGAGATTCCTTAGCTGTAGCTATAGGCTCATCCTAGCTAAGGTTGTAAGATTCAGGCTTTGGTGTACAGGGTGTAGTGGTTTAGGGTTTATGTTATATAGGGTTTAGGGTTTAGGGTGTAGGATTTAAGGTTTAAGTCGGTTTAAGGATTAGGGTTAAGGATGTTGGGCTTTGGTTGTATTGTTTTAGGCTATAAGCCCTTAGCATATTTAGTGTTAAGCATGATTGAAGGACTAGAGATTGAGTTGCTCAGGATGATGGCTTGCTTAAGCGAAGGAAGGCCAAATATCCCTTCTGGGCCCTGCTGTGCTAACCTAGGTTACAATTCTTCACCCCAAATCCTAAACCCTAAACCCTAAAACTCGAAACCCCAAAATCCTGGAATACCAAAGTATTCCACAGCCCAGGGCACCCCCATGACGCCAGTGCCAATCATCAACCAGCGGTCCTGAGCCATGCTGGGTTTAGGGTTTGGGGTTTCAGGATTTTTCGGTTTAGGGCTTACGCTTTAGGGTCTAGGGTTCAAGGTTTAGACATTAGGGCTTAGGTTTATGGTTTACGGTTCAGAGCTTGGGTTTAGGGGTCGGGTCAATGCCACGCACGGGACCGACATGCTGCACTAAAATCCGATGTCAGCTCCCCTCTCCTCTCCTCTCCTCTCCTCTGCTCTGCTCTGCTCTGCTCCACTCTATTCTACTCTACTCCACTCTGCCGCTGATCCTAAGAAGGAGTCGCCCTGCAGGGCCGTTAAACTCCTTAGTTCTCAATCCACGCCACAAAACAATTCTCTATTCTTCTGCATTCTGTGATACCTTTCTTTATTCTACTCGATTTTAAACTTTACTGTACTTTGTCATAGTATGTCGTAACATATGCTATTATACTGTACTATCCCCAGCCCCAATACCAAGATTTGGAATCCCAAACCCAACAAAGTTGATTCTGAGAAGCGGAAAGCAGGATCCCCACAGCGCTCCGAACACTCGGTTTAGGGTTTAAGGTTCAGTGTTTAGGGTTTTTTTTTCAGGGTTTAGGGTTTAGGGTTTAGGGTTTAGGGTTCTGGGGGAACCATATTCTTGGAAGCTATGTGCCTAAAACGCTGTACCTTAAAACTCGAAACCCTAGGCCAAAGACCCTAAACTCTGAACCGTCAACCCTACACCCCTAGCCCTGACAGCCTAAACCCCAAACCTTAAAGCCTCAGCCCTAAACACCCTATGCCTTAAACCCTGAGCCCTAGGCCCTAAGCCCTAAACCCCGAAGCCTAAACCTGAAAACCCAAAACCCTACGCCCTAAGCCCTAAACCTTAAGCCCTGAACCTCAGACCCTAAACCCTAAAGCCCAAACCCTAAAACCCTAAACCCTAAGCTCTCGGTCCTACGCCCCAAACCTGAAGGCCTAGAGCCTCCTCATGAGGAGACCAGGACTGGATCGGTTCCTCGCACCCTGAACCCTAAACCCTCAAGCTACCTGTGACCTATATCAAAAAAGGTTAGGTGTACTCAGAAGATACTACAGGTACACCCACGTCTCTTTGTATCTGCCAAGTCCCCTAAAACCCTAAACCGTAAACCCTAAACCCTAGACCCTAAACCCTGAGGCTAGCTATGACCTACTTCGGAAGGCCCTTGAGCCTTTAAGTACATCGCCTAGGAGCGGGCCAGTGCACAAAGGCGAACGCAGCGGCTGAGACTGCCACGCACCTGCGCAAGGATTTGGAGTTTACGGTTTTGGGGTTTAGGGGTTTGGGGTTTAGGGCTTGGGCTATAAGTAAGATATGAATGAATATATGGTGTAATAAGGTATAATGCCAAAACTGTTGGAGGATTATGCTCAACTATTGAACAAGACATGCTAGTAGTCGTCGTCGTAGTAGTAGTAGTAGCAGTAGTAGTAGTACTACTACTACTACTACTACTAGCAGTAGTAGTAATAGTAGTAGTAGTAGTAGTAGCAGCAGTGGTAGTCGTAGTCGTAGTCGTAGTCGCAGTCGTATTCGTAGTCGTAGTCGCTGTCGCAGTCGTAGTAGTAGTAGCAGCAGTAGTACTAGTACTAATACTAGGACTAGTACAAGTACTAGTACCAGTGCTAGTACTACTGCTGGTGTTGGTGGTTGCAGTGGTGGCAGTGGCAGTGGCAGTGGCAGCGGCAGCGGCAGCGGCAGGGGCAGTGGCAGTGGCCGTGGCCGTGGCCGTGGCAGTGGCAGTGGCAGTGGCAGTAGCAGTAGCAGTAGCAGTAGCAGTAGCAGTAGCAGTAGTCGTCGTAGTAGCAGCAGTAGCAGCAGTAGCAGCAGTAGCAGCAGTAGTAATAGCAGTAACAGTAAAAAAGAGTTGTCGTACGTCCTAGCTTGCTGAAGGCCCGGGCACGCTGCAAGAGGTAGGAAGGTCAACAGCCCAGGCTTTTGCATGAAAGCGCTGAGCACGGAGGTAGCGTCGGAGCCAGTAACGCACCAGCTCAAGTTTCCTAGGGTCTAGGGTTTAGTGCTTTTAAGTACCCAAGCCCCACCCTCCTAGTAGGAGCAGGTCAAGGGGGTTTCCACAAGGAACAATGGTACAATAAACAAAGACCCTAAACCCTAAACAACCCCCGCAAGAAGGATCCAAGCAACAGATTCAAAACCTTGGTGGCCTCAGAACCTGGAGAAAGCTTCTAGTTTAGGGCCTAGGGTTTAGGTTTTAGGGGTTCGGGCTTAAAGTTTAAGGCTATAGAGCCTCTCTATGGGTAGGCCCTCTGTGGGTACTATAAATTCCCCGATACAGTCTCATTTGTGATAGTCTAAGTATCAGAACTATGGTTGCACATTATCCTATGGTTTCTACTTGCTCTCTGGTTATATGCATCATAACAATGGTTGCAAACAAAAATATCCCTTATCACTTTATTCGTTCAATCGGCCCCTACATCCTATACCTTGGTCATCCCTGGTCCAAAATGATATCTCGACAGTTGCCGAGCTTCGCATCAGAAAGGCTTGCAGCATCACATGCTGCAAGACACCGTAAAACGGATAGATGGAAAAAATCAACCTCAATTGCTCTCAGAAGAAATGGGGGGGCTTAATATGTCAGATATAATTGTTTGAAACAACAACAATAACACCAAAACGCACCTGTCAGGACGTCGTCCAGCAACCACAAGTGCCAATTGTCAAACACAATCTTTCGGCCCTGCACAGCAGCGCCCACGCAGATGAAGATAATTGCAAAGATGGCGAAGAGGCTCGGAAGGAAGAAACTTCTTCGTAAGTTGGGTTGGTCGACGCGGATTCCCCACAGGAACAGAATCCTGGAGCCATGCCTGCAGAACTGAAGAATGGCCCAGCAGATCCAAATTAATGCGCAGGAGCCGATGAAAATCGATACGGGCTGCAGAAGCTTCGCTATGAAGACAATGCCCGTGATCACCTGGGCTATTGCTCAGGGTTCAGGGTTCAGGATGTCGGCGACGGTACAAGCCCCTCTATGCAAACAGCCAACCCAGATCAGCTACCATGCACCGTTACTACGGAAACTTACTTGTCTAGTGAAAAAGCGTAGAATTAGTAGTACAATACATCATTCACATCGTATGATCGCAGATCTTTCTCTGTTTTCCAACAAAAAACCTCCTTGCTTGCAGTCCTGGCACTGTGGCGATGACTTCGAAGCAACGTTCCCAGCAGCTCAGCGTCGGCAGGGGCTCGGGCGCTTTGGGGATGCTGTCTGCGGGCGTGCCTTTCTCAGACGCAGCTTGCTCTTCGGGATCTGCCATGGGCTTCGGCCGAGTATGTGAGGGGGTATACATATACATATACGCATACATCTACAGCTACATCTACAAATACATCTACATCTACAGATACATCTACATCTACATCTACATTTACATTTACATCTCCATCTACATATACTAATTTGTATTCTCTATATATATATAATATTATATATACATATATGAAATAGAACATGGATTGGCATTCTATGATATGCTATGATGTTACATGATCGGTTTTGCACCACAAGATATGTTACGATATGACATCAATGATCACGGCCTTTGATGCTCTTATATGACATGACGCATCGGATAAGATAGGATAGGATGGGACAGTGTAGGATGGGATAGACTGAACGAGGGTAGGGCTTCCTAGCAATTTTTTTTGGCGTGGGCGGGCCTCAGTGACAGCGGCTGCTGCGCTCGGTCACTACAAGAAGCTAAGAATAACAAGAAGAAGCTCAACCAGTACAAACTACGGCAAGCAAATCGCTCGAAAAAAAGGTGAAACGGAGACTCAGAACTAGCTACACTGCGGCGTGCAGGTTTAACCGGCATTAACCGTTCAGCATCAAACTACGGCGCCTCAGCGACCGGTCAGGAGCAACAATGGGCCGTCACCCAGAGCCGCCCGCCGCCGTTCTAGTCTCGACAGACAACGGACGACCCCTGTGTTTTGTTCCCACACGATCGTGCACACTGAAGTCCAAGGTCCAAACCGGCCATACTGTAGTAGGCAGACAGTTGGGCAANACGGACGACCCCTGTGTTTTGTTCCCACACGATCGTGCACACTGAAGTCCAAGGTCCAAACCGGCCATACTGTAGTAGGCAGACAGTTGGGCAAGTGGCATCATAAAGGTGACAGAAGCATACACCGATGTTGTCGCGACCAATGCCAAGCAGTGACAACCAAGACACGAGCGTGCACACTGAAGTCCAAAGTCCAAGCCAGGCCATACTGCAGTAGGCAGACAGTTGGGCAAGTGGCATCATAAAGGTGACAGAAGCGGCGTTCTCGCACTTACTAACAGCAACATACACCGATGGTGTCGCGACCAATGCCAAGCAGTGACAACCAAGCTGGAAGGACAGAGCTCAAACTCAAGGCTGTAAGGGAGGCAGCGTTCTCGCACTTACTTACTGGCAACCTTGCAGCACAATGAGAAAAGGCGCTGCCCGAAGCAGACGTCAAGAGGCGGGTATGCAAAGAGTCCCAAAGGAAATTATTGCGGAACGATGCAGCCAGATACGTGTTACCCAACACGGAGCTCATGCCCGGGGAGCAAGCCGAGAAGAGCAACAGATCCTAGGCGCTCAGGTGTTCCCGATTCCCATAAAGCATGGGTCGCGCAATGGCCGCATAAAGCAGGAGACTCCCCACACTATAGACAAGACAAAACAGAGACAATATGTTGGACAATAACACGACGGGTCGTGTATCTTATGTTCCGATCGCGCAAAGGCCGCGCAGCAGAATGTACAGTTGCAACTGCACTTCGTACGACTATATGCAGCAGGTTTCAACTTGACTGTTGAAAGCGAACGTGTGTTCAAGACAAGCAGTAACTGGGTGCTTCACTTATCCAGCTGCATCTAGG